>WNWK01033953.1:0-20761 GCA_009830355.1 Cherax destructor | reverse complement strand
CTGAAAAAAAATTTAAAGGATTGTGATAGGGGTAGTTAGAGTACTAGATATGGGACACAATACCTGGGGTTTTAAACCCTTTTTGATACATTGTGTGTGTTGGCCGGTTGTCACTTGGGGGCAATTAGCTGGGAAAAACCGTCGTTGGTACTAGTATTTTGGGGCCAAAGTCGCCAGTTTTTACTAGTATGTTGGACAAGTCGCTTTTTGTGTACGGGTATGTTGGACAGAGTTGCCAGTTGTGTACTAGATGTTGGACACAGTCAGTTAGTTGTCCCGGTATTTTGGGACACAGTCGCCATTTGTGTACTGGTATGGGGGACACAGTTGTAATTGTGTACTAGTATTTTGGGACACAGTCTTTTAAAATTAGTATGTCATAAAAGTTTAAAGGTGCCTTTTTTTATACCTCCATAATAATAATAATCTTAAAAGTGTTCATTGCTACCCCTGATTTCAAGTGAAGTGCCCTTAATGCGGGTAAGGTCTGGGGTTTCCCTTTGGATCAAACCTGAATGCCATCATTCTTCAGGTGCTGTATGATTCCTACAGGTTTACTGTTTCTTCATCACAAAAAACCTCGCCTTTTTCAGTCTTGTACATATCTTTAACCCCTTTTGGGGGGCCCAAAGGGGGGGTCTCTGAAACTCCCCTCTCAGGGTCCACAAATTTTAAAAAAATTTTTTTTTCTTATGGAATGATAGAGAATTTTTTTGGGGGATCATAACACCAAAAAAATTATAAAATTTTGATCGAAACTAAGGAATTTTTGGTTTGGGGTTAAAATATGACATTTACGCTTTCGGGTTTTTCCCCACTTTAGCCCTGTTTTGGCACATTCCAATTTTCGTTTTAAATTATAAAATTTCGTTGAAAATCCATTTCTTCTATCGATTGAGTACAAGAAACTGCCCATTTACCAATTTTAACTACCCCAAAGGGGCAGAAAAAGGGGTATTTGGCCAATTTCCCCAAATTTCAAACGATGCCCTTTTAAAATAGATCCATAATAAACAAGACAGACATTCCTTTGGGACCAAAATAATATCATCTCTGTTCATTAGTCACGCCCCAGGCCCCTTCATTACTTTTTTCTTTCCATTTTGAAAAAATTTTTTCTCACAAAAAAAAGAAGATTTATTGTTATGTATACAACTTTATCATTTAAAAATGGAAAAATATCAGAGCACCCCTTTTGCATGGGAAAATTAGACTCTCCAGTTGATGTGTATTGGGCGATGGTGAAAATTTTTTACAAACAAACAAACAAACAAACAAATTTTATTTTTTTTTTCAGGTTACATTTGGGGATTGGGAAGTTACAAAAATTGAGTGCAAGGAGAGCCCCCGACATGCCATGGCATTAGGGGGCAGCTTATTCTAGCCCCAAAACTAGGTATTTAAATTTATTAGAGAAATTTTTGAGTTTATTCTAGTTAAAAATTATTTTAAAAATTACAATATGATAAAATTTTTACTGTTTAAATTATTATAAAAGATTTTAGATCTTGATTGTTACAGGTGTTAAGATTTTTGAATGATAATATGGAATTGAGATTATTTTAAGGAAAATAACATTAAAAGCATTTTTGAAAATTAACTTATAATATGAGGGGTAACATAATAGTAACATATTATTAAAATTGAGATTATCGAAGGAAAGTAAAAATTTTGACTTTTTCAAATTTGTTTGTAGCATGATCATTTGGGGTTTGGGGTGAGGGTGGTTTTTGAGTTGAGTTTTAAATTGTTTTTAGACAAGATTATCTTTTTTTTAAAGGGAACCCAGATTGGGGTTTTTTTTATGTGCATAAAATTTTTTACATGGGTTAAAGGAACAGGGGGGTTAAAAAAGGATTTGGTCGTGTGTTGTGGTCATGGGTCCTATTTTTGGTTGGAGAGAGTTTTGAGCAGAGGGTTTATATTAGAGTGTAAAGTTTTATATATGTAGGGGGCACAAGAGTAAGTATGAATGTTTTTTTTAGGTGAGTATTTTGGGAGATTTTTGAATATTGGTGGATTTGCTTTTCAGGGGGGAATTTGTTTCATTCTGACTGCGGCCTTTTGTTGTGTTATGAGTGGTCAAAGGTGATTTAACGTTGTTGATCCCCATGCACAGATTCCATAGGTGAGAAAAGGGTAGAAAAGGGAATGATAGAGGCAAGGAGTTTTTGATTGGGGTACATAATAGCGTATCTTTGATAATATGTCTGCTTCTAGATTTTTTTGGAAATTTGTTGTATATGTTTTTGGGAATTTAAGGCTACTGTCAAGGGGGTTTCCCGGGAATTTTTCCCCTCTGTAGTTTTTGGAGGGGTTTCCCCATTAAGTGTTATGTTGGGGAACATTTGGGGGACTTTGCTTCCAAACTGTATGAAGTAGGTCTTGTAAAAATTTTGGGGGTGTAAGCTTGTTAGTCTTTATCCATGTTGATATTTTCGATCAAAATTTTGGGCCCAAGTATAACTGGATTTGGGGGAGAGAAAATGTTGTGTCATCTGCAAATAAAATGGGTTTGAGTAGTTTTGATGGAAACTGGGGGGTCATTTATGTAAAAGAGGAATAGGAGGGCCCCAGGGCACTTTTGAGGGACTCCCATTGTAATTGGTTGTGTGGAAGAGTTCTTCCATTTTTGTAAATAAATTTTTTCTGTTGGTGAGGTATGATTTTTTGGTAGTTGAGTGGGTGCCCCCTTTTACCCCTAGTGTGCTAATTTTTTGAGCAGTAAATCATTTCACTGTATCAAAGCTTTTGGGGACCCCTGAAGATTCCCCCTGGGGCTTTTTTTCTCAAAAGGGTGATATATTAACCCAAATTTTGTAATAGCATCGTTTGTTTTTGTTTTTCCTGAACCAAAATTTACAGGGGTTGATACAAGGGGAGACATAGGAATAGATTTGTCTATGAATTAATTTTTCCAAAATTTTGAAAGGAAGGTAAATTAGGGAAAATTTGGGCTTTAAATTTTTCAGGTTTTGTTTTATCACCTCCTTTGTGATCGGGGCTCTAGCTATTTTTAGAATTGGGTGGAAAGGAGAGGCTTTAATGGATTTATTGAATAGTGTTGCTATGGGTTGGGACAGTACCCCGTGAAACTTTTTTTACATAAAAAATTGGTAGGCTGTTTATGTCTCCTGCCTTGTTTTTAAGGGGGGGTTGATTATGAGCGAGACTTCAATTGGGGGTTTGGGAGGAGCTAGGAATAGCGATTAGGGGAGGTGTTTGTGAGGGTCTGTTGGGCGGGGGTTTGAGCTTGGGGTTTTTCCGCTTTGGGTTCTTTCCCCAGATTCTTTTGTCAAAAAACGAATATTTTCGCTACTTTTTAGCTTAATTTGGACTTGTTATTGTCAAACCAACCCCAAAAACATCTTTTTCTGTAATATATCTTCCATTCCCATCAAATGAGAACAAGAAAACCAGAATACAACAAAAAAAAACCATACCAAAATAAAACTTTTAAACCTGTTTTAAAAACCAAAAAAACGGTCAGAGTTTTTTTCCCCATTTGCACTTTTGGCAGGAATTTTTTTTACTTTGGGAACTGACCGCACAGACCCATTTTATCACATCTAGGCTAACAGCCTGTTTTTGTTGATTTTTAGGGCGTTGAATTTAGGGGGTACAAAGCCAAAACCCCAGTGCGTAAGACGGATTTGTACGACCAAAAACCCCAAAGGGTTAATCAGAACTTCCCAGAAGTTTTTTTTTCCTTTACTTCTACCCCCCAGCTTTTCTTACAAAAAATATTAACAAATTAACAAGAAATCAAAAAAATTTAAATTTGGGGTGAATTTTTATTTTTCCCGCTGGGGTCCCTTTTGTGATACACAAATGAAAGGAAAAACCCGAATTTATAGGAAGGTTGCACCTCTACCTGGGGATGTTTGAGAGGCACAGCCTTCCTGTAAACTTATGCTCCTTCCATGAAGAGGACCCCAGCAGGAGGGTTGGGAAAAACGGGGACCATCCGATTACGACCCGCCCCCAATACGCCCCCAACTATACTTTCACTGTACTGTTTTCAGCTTTTTAAAATTATTTTGTACTTTTCTGTTATGCATTTCTAAGTTTTCGTATTTTTCATGTACGGATATTTTTATGCAGATAAACAACTGTTTTTGTTGGGACACAGTGTTTCAGCATATTAGGGGCTTGGATGTACATCTCTTTTATACCTATGTATCATGTCACCCCAAATATGTATCATTGTACCATGTCTAAATAAAGTTTTTTATTATTATTATTATTATTATTATTATTATTATTATTATTATTATTATAAAATACAGTACTAAAAGATAATTCGACTTTGTCCATTTTTTACTTAAACCGGGGTTTGGGCCGGGAAAAAAGCTCAGTCTAAGTCGATTGGGACTTGTAGTATACTTACTAATCTGGGGAGTTAGTTCCTCCATGTGGAGTTATTGGGGATTGACAAATTTTTTTAAAACTTTATTTATTCATAGCTTAATAATTTTTAGAAGATGTTGTTGAGGACATGATTATTTCCCTAGTGTTGCTAGTGGGGGGTAGTGTCCAAGTTGACAGCGCTAGTTGAGGGATCGGGATGGAAAGCCAGTCAAGCAAATTCACCATGGGGCTCTGGAATTGTTGAGGTAAGTAGGATTAATTATGAAGGTTTAAAGCCTCATTTTTTCAGCTAATCCTTTTTTAACCCTTTTTGTTGGTCCTTTGCAATCATGGTTTTAACCCAAACCAGTCCTGTAGTATGGTGCCTGAGCTCAGCTCACCACATAATCTGTGAGGGTAAATTTGAAATGAAAATGTTTATTTTTTTAAAGTTTTAACAATGTGTGGTTTACATATTTTTTTTTTTTCAACAAGTCGGCCGTCCCCCACCGAGGGGGGGTGACCCAAAAAAAGAAAACCCCAAAAAAAAAAAATACTTTCATCATCATTCAACATTTTCCCACCACACAAAACTTTAATCACGGGGCCCCTTTGCAGAGGAGCTCGGGATCCCACCGAGAATTTTCCCCCCCAGCTGTCACTATCCCAACCCCTCCTTTAAAGTGCAGGCATTGTACCCCATTTGGACTCAAGTCCAACCAAATTAATTTAAATGGTTTCCCGAATTTTTCACAAAATGTTACCCTGCTCACACTCCAACAGGGTCGCCCCGGGGCCCAAAAAACCCTTCTCCCATTCACCCCCATCTAACATGCCACCCCATGCTTGCTGGAAGTCCAAGCCCCCCGGGCCCAAAAACCCCCCTTTTTCCCCCCCCTCCAACCTTTTTTTGACCCCCCCCCCACCCCGCCTTCCCTTTCCCCACAGAATACCCTCCAAGTCATTCTACTTTGATTCATTTCTCTATAAATGACAAAAACCCCCCTCAACAACCCTCTTTTAGCCCCTTCCCGACAAATACTTTTAGTAACTCCACACCTTCTCCCCCCCCTTCCCTTTTCCCAATTTTCTGCATAATATTTACATCACACATTGCCCTTTAAAAGGACATCTCCACTGCCTCCAGCCTCCTCCCCGGGGCATTTGCAACCCATGCCACACCCATATAAGAGGGGTAATTATACCCCGCACATTTTTTTCTTTTCCTCCATGGATAAGGGGTTTTTTTTCTCCACAGATACCTCAACGACCCCTCCCCCCTTTTTTTCCTTCATCAATTTAGGGAAATTTCCTTCATAAAACCATCCGCTGACATGTCAACTCCCAAAATCTGAAAACATGTTTCTTCTTCCATAACCCCCTCTCCAATGTGATATCCAATTTTTTTTTTATTTAAATCATTTGATACCCCCATCACCTTACTATTATCTATGTTCACTTTTAACTTTTTCCCCACACACTCTCCCCCAAAACCCCCCACTAACCTTTTCAACCCTTTTTTTAGAATTCCCCTGTAAATTTTCATCAGCAAAAAAGTAACTTTCCAATTTTTGCATTTAATTTCCCTAATTTTCATATATATATATATATCTTTCTTCCTTTTTCAACACGCCGGCCGTTTCCCCCCGGGGCAAGGGGGGCCCCAAAAGAAAAACGAAAACCCTTTTTTTTTAGTAATATATACAGGAGAAGGGGTTACTTTTGCCCCTTTCACCCGGCATTTTAGTCGCCTTTTTTACGAACGCATGGCTTACGGAGGAAGAATTCTGTTTTCCCCCTTCCCATGGAGATAAGAGGAAATAAGAACAAGAACTAAAAAGAAAATAGAAGAAACCCCCGAGGGGTTTTTATATACATATGCTTGTACATGAATGTGAGGGGCCCCAAGTGGGAGAAGGAACAAGACATACCTGAAATCTTGCATGTTTATGAGACAAAAAAAGACACCAGCAACCTTCCCAAGGGAAAACAAAAAAAGGGCTTTGTTTTACACTCATTTCGGGGACGGGGTACTCCCCAAAGGTTGTGCCTACCAACCAAACCCTAGATATATATATATATATATATATATATATATATATATATATTTATTTTCTTTTTTTTCAACACGTTGGCCGTTTCCCCCCCAAAAGGGGTGGCCAAAAAATAAAAAAACGAAAGTTTCCTTTTTTTACATTTAGTAATATGTATAAAAGGGAAAAGGGGGGTTAAATACCCCCTTGCTCCCAGCATGTTAGTCCCCTTTTTACGACACGCAGGGCCCCACGGGGGAAAGGGAATTCTGTTCCATTTCCCCCAGGGAGATAAGAGAAATAAGAAAAAGAACTAGTAAAAAAATAGAAGAAACCCAGAGGGGTTTTATATATATGCTTGACATGAATGTGTAATGTGACCTAAGGTAAGTAGGTAACAAGAAAATGCCTGAAATCTTGCATTTTTAAAGAGACAAAAAAAGACACTGGCAATCCTACCATCATGAAAAAACAAATTGGGTTTTTCGTTTTACACTACTTGGCAGGACGGTACCCCCGGGGCGGTTGCTGTCTCCCAAAACCTACTACCTGGGAATATATATATTATATATATATATATATATATATATATATATATATTTTAAAAAAAAAAAAAGGTACCCCTCAACTTTCCCGGAGGGTTGGGGGATCAAGAGCCTGTGAATGTTAAAAAACCCGGAATGTTTGGTCCCCCAATATATTGTAGGGAAATATAATACAATCCCGTTTCAACCCTTTTTGGAACCATGAACAATCAAAAAACACATATAAACACAAAAAAAGTACTATATACATGTTTTTTTTGACATGAGCTGGTTTGGAAGGAGGCCTTAATAAGAAATTTATACAAACATATTTTATGTTGTGAAGTGTCAGGGGAATCAAGTTTTTTGACACTGCTTCTTCGGGCCCTTTTGAGCTCCCCCCACTTTGTAATGATGCCAAATGTTGAATTAAATATGATAATTAGAACAAAAATGAAACTCCAACTTCATAATTTTTTTTAATTTTGCATAACTCATATTACAGAAAACAATAAAAAGTAAAATACACAACGAGTTAAGCTTTTTCAGAAAAATACATTAAATTCACCATCTAACACGAGAAGTGGGGGGGAGCTATTGGGGGGAGGGAGAGGCGCAGTAACATTCAGTGTCTGGGGAGTCGTCATGGGGTGATGGGTGTTAGCTTTTTTTTTTACAAAATGTTTTGTAATTTTAAATAATATTAGTAATAAAAAGGGTTTTTAACCTTTTTCCAAAAAGGGAAAAATGAAAAAAATTTTTCCTAAAAAGAATTAAAAATATCCCTATTATATGAGGTGGGGGTTTCCTTTTATGCTTTTCAAACAGGGAAACATGCCCCCCCTCCTGTCGAAGAACAAATGCAAAAATAAAACATTTATTGTTTTAGAATAATAATTTATAATAATTGATCTGGAAAAAAATTTTTAAAAGTTATCAGTATATGGTATGAAAATTTAGAGCACTCCACAAAACAATTTTTATTAAGTATTATTATTATTATTTTTATTTTTTTTATAAAAAATTTTTATTTCCCCCACAATATATTGTAAGAAAATAAATTAATATTTAAAAATAATAATAATTATTTTTTATTCCCCACAATATATTGTAGGGAAAAAAATTTTAAATAATAATTTAATTTAAAAATTTTAAAAGGGGGCTTCCCCAAAAGTCAGCTACCAAATACTGATGACATTTAAAATAATTCCAAAATCAATTATTATAAAATTATTATTCTAAAAAAAATAAATGCTATTTTTGATTTGTTCTTATAACAAGAGTGATTTAGGCATGTTTACCCTGATTTAAAAATCTTTATATGGCGGGTTTCCCCCCCCCTCACCCCCATAATATGGCATTTTATTATTCATTTCACATCTTTATTACAGTTCTAGGTATTTATCATGTTTCTGGGTATCAATTTTTTTAAAAAATGTAATAGATAGATAACCTTTAATTTTGTACATTCATTACTTACTGCTTCCTTTTAAACCCATTGAACCATGAACAATCATAAAAAGAAAGGAAACATAGTAAAATATTGTCCCAATATACTACATACATGTTATACTGTAGTTTAATAACAAATAATAAAGGGGAACAAAACACTCAGTGAGTGGTGGGTTTTGGTTTCGGTGGGGAGGGAAGGAAAAAGGGGAAAGCTTGGGTGGGGGGAAACTTAAAATGATTTGGTGGGGGGGAAATTTTTGGGCATTTTTAAATTTTGGGCGGGGGGAATTGGGCGGGGGAACCCCGAAAAGGAAAACGGAAAGTTGGGGGATCCCAAATATATATATATATATATATATATATATATATATATATATTTACTTTTGTTTTTTTTACTTTTTTGCCCGGGGGGAAACGGCCACGGTTGAAAGAAAGAAAAAAATATATATATTTTATTTATTTATTTTTTTTAAAACACATCGGCCATTCCACCAAGGCGGGGGTGGCCCAAAAAAAAAAAACTTTCATCATCATTCACTCCAATGTCTTGATAGAGGGGTGTTTACACTACAGTTATAAAACTGCAACCCCCAACACCTCTCCTTCAGGTAGACACTGTCCTTCCCCATTTTCCAGGACCCCAAGCCCGGGCCCCAAACCTTTTTCCCCTTGAACCCCTTTCAAAAATTTTACGTACACTCCAACAGCAGGGGCCCAATTAAAAAACCTTTTGTCTCCATTCACCCTATAAAACGCTCATGCATGGTTGTTGGAAACCAACCCCCTTCGACAAAAAACCCCCTTACCCCCCCTCCAACCTTTCCTAGACGGGACCCCTACCCCCCCTTTCCCTTTCCCCAGATTTATACACCCCAAAGTCATTCTGTTTGGGTTCCATTCTCTCAAATATCCAACCCCCCCAACAACCCCCCCTCACCCCCCTCTGGATAATAGTTTTTGGTAATCCCGCACCTCCTCCCAATTTCCCAAAATATGAATTCTCTGCATTATATTCACACCAACTTTGACCTCAGACATGACATTTCCACTGCCTCCAGCCTTCTTCCCGTTAAAAATTCCATCACCCATGTTACACCCATATAACCATACCCCATACATTCCCCTTTTTCTTCCAAAGGACAAAGTTCTTTTTCCCACAGACAAAATATATATCATATATTTTATTGATATAAACAAGGAGGTTTTGTTGGGGGAGGTGTTTGGGCCTTTCCCGCAAGCATGTGAGCTGAAAGGGTAGGAGGAATGGGGGACAATGGTTTTTTTGGGGCTTGACGAGGGTGTTGGGGTGTGAGCAGGGTAATTTTGGGGAAGGGATTTTAGGGAAACCAGTTAATTGGGTTTAGTTGACTTTGAGTCCGTAAAAAGGGAAGAAGCCTGAACCCTTTAAAAGGGGGGGTTTTTGGGATACAGTTTGGGGGGACTTCCCCAAAATGTCATATCCGAGCCCCCTGCAAAGGGCAGGAATGGGGGGAGTGAGGTGAAAGTGTTGGGAAAGATGATGAAAGTTTTTTTTCTTTCTTTTTTGGGGCACCCCCGCCCCCGGGGGGAGTCGGGCCAATTTTTTGAAAAACAAATAAACAATCCCCAAAATATTTCAACTTGTCCCAATGTTATATCCCCAGATTGTTAATTTGAAAAAAACTTGCTGTCTGCTATAAATAAAAACAGATGTACAACTCAATCAAACTATGATCAATTTCTCTAGAAGTATTAAGTAGTCTTTAAGCCATTAAATTTAGTCTGCCCATAATGCCATGGCATGATAGTGGCTCTTTTTGTACTGCAACTCATTATTGTAATTACATAATCTCATTGTAAACTTGCAAGGAAATAAAATTTGAATTTGAATAGTGCACAATATATTACAGGCCTCCTATCGCTCATGTTCAAGCTACGGAATGCTTCGCTGGAAGTGCTGCACCACTTTCAAGCTAAGGTATGTAAATAAAAGTGGTCCAGATAGATCATGAGCATTCATTGATGCATCAGAGTTTCTCAAAGTTTTGTCTATTAAAATATGTTTTATTACTCTTCTTAATAAAATTGTAATTTTATATTGTTATTAATAGTATTACGTATTATGCTCTTCCAGTAAGGGTTTTAAGGAGGGTATGGAGGAGGTTTTGAGATCCAGGGCTTGAGCATCCAATTGGGAGTGTTAGGTCAATGTGAGTGGAGGGAAGATTTTTTTTTTGTGATTTGACGTGCTGTTGGAGTGTGACCATAGTAACGTGAGAGTGGGTTCGGAGAAACAGGTTAGCCAAACTTGTGTCCTGTAGGTGGAAAGTACACGGCTTGCACTTTTAAAAATGGGTGAGAGTGTTCATGATTTTGTGGCCCATTTGGCTCTTGATGTCAGATAACTTGCATAGGAAGACATGTCCAGCAGTTGGGTATCTTTATTGTTGATTGAAATGTTTCTCCTACACAGCAGACTTTTTTAGTCAAATACAGAGAGAGAAGGTTAGGGAGCAAAAAAATAATGATGTAATCAGTCCATCAACCTTAGAAAAATAGTTTGAGGTTTACCTGGGGAGGGTTTCGGGGGCTCAACGCCCCCACGACTCTGTCTGAGACCAGGCCTCATGGTGGATCAGGGGCTGATCAACCAGGCTGTTACTGCTGGCCGCACGCAAAAAGACGATCAAACCATAGTCCGGTTGGTCAGGTACTGACTAGGTGCCTGTCCAGTGCCTTCTTGGTCAGTCCCCCATCTGGAGAAGAGTTCTACTTCATAGTCTGGAACATTGTGGAGCTGAAACATAAAAAACATTTTTTAAGGTTGGTGGACTGATTACATCATCTTTACTTTGCTCCCCGTCTGCTGCCTCGTTTTGACTGAAAAAAACATGAAAAAACAAAAATGATACTAAACCGTTTTTACTTCAATTTTGGGGTATTATATATCACTTTAACATGCTGCAATTTCTTAAAAATTAGTAAAAAGGTTTTTTTTTTTTTTTTTGCAGGGAAGGGGGGATATTTAACTTAAAAGACCTATTTTTTTTTAAATCCATTTTCTAGGAGAATATGTAAGTGGAACTTTGGGGGGGGAAGTAACCCCTTTGTTTTAACCGTTCCAGCGGATTGCAAAAACTGAAATAAACGAAAACTGAAGCCTTTTTCCCCCATAAGAAATAATGTAAATTAAATTAACCTTTTTTGACACCCAGGAGTTTTAAAAAAAAATTTTTTTTTAGAGATTAAATATACATTTACAACAAAAAAAGAATGAAAAAAAAAAATAAAAGCACTAATAAATTTTAAAAATTTAAACATTTAAATCACACTTACCTTTATTGGGACTTTTGGTGTTTGGACACCCCCCACCCCCCCACCACCACCCAGGGGGACGATCAACAACAAACATGGGCCTCCCCACAAGCCCCCCACTGGTTTCACCCCAGATAATTTTCAGGTTGCAAGATCCCGATAACTAAAGTCATACATCATCAAATTAATCAATGAAAATATGGACCAACGTAAACACTTTTTAACAAGATACCAGGATGACACAACTTGGCTCCCCAGCCTTAACAAAAATTAACAACAACTGGGAAAGACTGATTTTGGCAAAAACCCCCCAAACTGCTTTATAACACTAACAGATAAATCTATAAACACAAAAGGGTTTAGGAAGCAGTAAAGGGGTGGAAGAACAACATGGATAACCAGTTTAATGACTACCTTTCACTCCCAAAAGGAAAAAAACCCAGCATGTTATCAGCCAAATAGTGAACAGTCCATTCTTTCCCCGTGATATGCCCCAAGCAAACAGTAAAGACATTATATACAGATCATCAAAGATCAAATAAACAAATGTACCAGTGAAGATATAAAAAAAGGGAAAGATTACTAGGCTCCCATGGTAGAAAAAGGTTATGATTAGATTCACCACACATGACAGGAAAACAGATCTAATTAAATCATCTATTATAGCCAGGAAACAGGTATACATAAATGAGTGTCTGACCAAAAACGCCAGAACCTCTGGGTATAGAATCAGAAAACTTAAGCGAGAGAATAATGAAAAAAATCCACCAATGTTTCACCGGGATGGAAAATTCTATTGAAGAAAAATGTAGGTCATTTGTATACTATCACAAATGAGAATGAACTATCAAGATTCCTTAGGGATGCAAATATTACAGAGATTCAAACGCAATGTCCAAAACCAAACCCCTACGATAGTGTAGTGTATGTTTTGCCCATCTACCTCATTTAAGATTTGTCTATCCTTTGATGAATATTTTGACAAATAGTTTTATTTTTATTTTTAAATACATACAGTTTTTACTGTGCCCATTTTTCAACCACATTCCTATATATTTTTATCAGCTTAATTGCTTAGAATTTATAATTACTTTTGATCACCTTATTTGCTAAAATTGTATTTCCTTATCCTTTTCCCAACCTCATTTTATATACAGTGAGCCCCGCTGCCGGAATCCGTCACAGGGGGCCCCTTTTCGACCCCCGGTTTGGTCGAACTCCGATTCTATTTTCCCATAAGAAATAATGGAAATAAAAAATCCCCCACCCATCCAAAAGTATTAAAATAAAATATTTTAGACTTTTTGACATTAAATTAAACACAATTTTATAAAAAAAATAAGAAATTAAAGTACAATAACATGTCACTTACATTTATTGAAGAGTTGGATGTGTGGAGGACGGAGGAGGGGGGAAGGTGGTACTGCTAGTGTTGGGAAGGGGGAAACCTTCCATTAACACTGCAGGTACCAAGTTCTTTTCTGGGGTTACTGGTCTTTTCTTGAATGCACACTCCCTGCATGCCTACTACACTCCCTGCATCCTTGCTACACTCCCTGCATCCCTGCTACACTCCCTGCATCCTTGCTACACTCCCTGCATCCTTGCTACACTCCCTGAATTTCTACACTCCTTTCATGCCTGCTACATCCCCCATCCTTTCTAACTCCTCACATGCCTGCAACCCCCCTGCATCCTTTCTACACTCCCTGCATCCCTCACCCCCCTACATCCTGCACCTCCTGCATCCTTGCTACACTCCTGCATCCCTGCTAACTCTCTGCATCCCCACACTCCCCATCCTCTATTACTGATCACCTTAACTGCCTAAAATTTTATTTCAAGCTTTTTTTTACTAATAATATATTTTACTTTTGTACACTTTAGCACTTTTTCTCCTATACTAGATTACTTTCATTTTCTTTATATTGCCTTTAATAAATTCTATAATCACAACTAGTGCAATACTGAATCTAAATATTTGTTCCATTATAACTTAATATTAATCATAGTAATTTTCCAACCAGTTCTATTAGCTAGTTAAATATTAAATCAATTACATTGTAAAGATATATCCTAAATCTCTGTGACTTTTGTTCAAAAGTGTGTTAATCCAATAGCTTGTAAAATCAATTCATAAGATATCATATCTTTAAGTTTAGCATTATTCGTTGTTCTTAAGTCTTTGTTTTAGAATCACACTCATATATAAACATTTGTTTAATTAATTAACTAACACAGGTGCTAACTCAGGTGCTATAGTTTTAGATTATTTTTAGCTGTAAATTGACTACCTTAGCTCATTTATTAATTTTTGTAAACATATCCAACGTACTAACTCACGTGCCAAGAACTCCTTTTGCATTGTCCTATTCTTAAGTCTACTTACATTGTTCTATTTTTAAGTTTAATTATAGAATCACACTAAATCTTATGATTCCAAACATTGATCCTGATATCAACCTCTTATTAAATGACTTACATGAACCTAACAACAACTGTCATTACTACACAGCAGAACAGGCTAAAACACTACTCAAAGCCAACAATAACATAACTATCTTTAACTACAATGTCAGATTTTTAAACAAACATTTTGATGACCTCACTGCATTATTAAACTCACTACAGGCCAGTATGTCCATCATTGCTCTCACTGAAACCTGGCTAAAGTCTCATACTACAGATATCTATGCCATTCCTGGTTACACAGCCATACACAATTGTAGGCCAGACCAACAAGGGGGTGGCACAGCTATGTTCTACTCAGGCCAGCTTGAATGTATCAACAATACATGTACAAGAGATGAACATGGAGAATATATAATAGCTAAGTTTAAATCCAAATACCTACAAAAACCTCTTAAAGTTATAAACAGCTATAGATTACCAGTCCAATATTCAGCAATTTAGTGAAAAATTAGGAAGTATGATTACTGATGCACAGTTGAACAAAGACCACTTAATCCTCACAGGAGACTTCAATATAAACCTCCTACAAGATCAGGACCCACAAGTAACTGAATTCACAAACACTATGAGCAACTGCTTGCTGCTCCCAACAATAACAAAAC
Source organism: Cherax destructor (assembly GCA_009830355.1). Lineage (NCBI taxonomy): Eukaryota > Metazoa > Arthropoda > Malacostraca > Decapoda > Parastacidae > Cherax > Cherax destructor. Next base: position 6,034 of record WNWK01033953.1, on the reverse strand, counting down.
CTACAAGAATCTCTGAGACCTGTGCCTCTCTTTTAGACCGTATCTGGACTAACACCATATCCCCATTAAAATCAGGCATAATCACAGACAATACCACAGACCACTACCCAACCTTTCTCATAACCAACCTCGGAAAATTACCACTAGAGACTACTAAAGTTACCTTTAGACTACATCACGAATGAAAATGAACTGTCCACATTCCTTCGAGATGCTAACCTTACAGAGACTGAATAATATCAATGACCTAATCCTTAGTCTGCGTTAGTGCAACAGTTGTATTAGTAACTGCAACCTCACAATCTTACATTTCTCCCAAAACTGATTATATATTAATGTAATTAACTTCATATTTGTTCTAATAATCTGCTACCTCACTATATTAAATTTCCCACTAAATATACAGTGGACCCTCGGTTAACGAATACCCCGGAAATCGTGCAATTATGTAAGTATAATTTTGTAAGTTCTTGTGGAAGTGTATTTTTGGGGGTCTGAAATAGACTAACCTACGTGAAATTTTTCCTTAAGGGAGTAAATTCGTTCGGTAATGGCACTTGAGCAGACTTCAGGAGTGAAGTTTTTACGAAACTCGGGGGTCCACTGTAATTGTACATCCTATTTTACTATATATATATCTTTTAACGTCTCTGTAACCATTTACTTTTATTTTTTTATTTTTAATACAAATCTATCATTACCTTTTCCCAACCCTATCTATTTACAATATTAGTAATTACTTTTTACTTGAAATTTAATTACAACCTTTTCCCTTTTGTTTTTCTTTTTATATTATTATAATCAAACAATTACCTTATTGTGTATGTGACTTAGTTTATTTTTTCTTATAAGCTATTACCAAATAAGTGCAATTATTTACTCATACTTTTAAATACCTTTTTACCAAAAGCAAATTCCAGTCACTTTATTTGCTTAATTGTACTCTTATATTCAAACAACTACCTCATTGTGTATATGACTTACTTTATATTTCCTTTATAAGCAACTACCTGATAAGTGCAATCATTTACTTATATTTTATAAATACTGTTTACCATTAGCCAACTTTAGTCAACTTTCAGTCACTTTATTTGCTTAATTGTATTCATATATTCAAACAACTACCTCATTGTATATGTGACTTACTTTATATTTCCTTTATAAGCAACTACCTGATAAGTGCAATCATTTACTTATATTTTATAAATACCTTTTACCATTAGCCAACTTCAGTCACTTTATTAACTTCAATTTAATCAAAACTACTTTTAATATTAGTCAAATCTGTTTTAACTTCTAGTTCAATAGCTCTTTGCATTCATTAACCTCTTATTGCCTTTCATATACTAAAAGTTTCAACCAGTGCCATATTGAATCAAAAATTTCTTTTTAAATACCAATTGAATACTAGTCATTGAAGTTGTTCTAACCATTCATTAGACAGTTAAATTAGTATATCATTAACATTATTCAAATATCCTATATCACTGTAAAAATTCCTGTAAACACTTGCACATAATTGTGTTAATCCATTAGCAAGTAAGACTTTAATCTAATACCATATCATTAAGTTTAGCATAATCTATTGTTCCCAAGTCTAGTTATAGAATCACACTCATTCCTATGATTACAGGCATTGATCCTGATATCAACCTATTATTAAATGACTTACATGACTCCAACAGCAATTGTAACTATAACACAGCTGATCAAGCAAAGACATTACTCAGAGCCAACAATAACTTAACTATCTTCAATTACAATGTTAGATCTTTGAGCAAACATTATGATGACCTCACAGCACTACTCCAATCCCTACAGTCCAATATGTCAATCATCATACTCACTGAGACCTGGCTAAAGCCTGATACTACAGGTGTCTATGCCATCCCAGGTTACACAGCCATTCACAACTGTAGGACAGACCAGCAAGGGGGTGGAACAGCAATATATTATACAGATCAACTCGAATGTATCGAAAATTCTTGTACAAGGGATGAACATGGAGAATATATTATAGCTAAATTTAAATCAAAAGACCTGCAAAAACCCCTCACAGTGATAAACATCTACAGATTACCACAGTCAAACATCCGCCACTTTAGTGAAAAACTAGGAAACCTGATAATCGATTCACGCCTTAACAAAGATCATTTGCTGCTCACAGGAGATTTCAACATAAATCTCCTACATGACCAAGACCCGCAGGTAACTGAATTCACAAACACTATGAGCAACTGCTTATTACTACCAACAATATCAAAACCTACAAGAATCTCCGATAATAGTACCTCGTTACTAGACCACATCTGGACTAACACAATATCTCCTCTAAAATCAGGCATAATCACAGAAAACACCACAGACCACTACCCTACCTTTCTCATAACTAACCTAGGCATTCTGCCCCAAGAAATTGCAAAAGTTACCTTCAGACTACATAATGAGTCTGCTGTTAATAATTTTATATCAGCTATGATGAACATTGACTGGCTTAATGAATTGGAAACACATTCAGATACTAATGAATGCATCAAGAACTTTCTTAAAAAAACACACAACCTCTATAACAGACATTGCCCGAAAAAAACTAAACAGATCACAGCTAAGAGACTTAACAATCCCTGGCTAACACCCAGCATCCTTAAATCCATAAATAAGAGGCACCAATATGAAAAACAATATAGAAGGGGTCTAATAACCAGAGAACAATCCAAACGCTACTCATCAATCCTTACTAGCCTGATAAGAAGGTCCAAAAAATTGTATTATGAGAACAGACTCCAGACCGTAAAAGGTGACATGAAAAAGACCTGGAAAATCCTATCTACAATTCTAGGAAATATAAAGATATCCACGAACAATACCATCAAATTATCAAAAACAGACGAACCCCTACTCTCACCAGCTGAGACAGCAAACAGACTTAATGTTTTCTTCTCCACCATAGGAAAGAATCTAGCGAGTAGGATCCCAAGCTCGAACACTCGTTCAACAGACTACCTCACCAACACCTACCCAGATACACTATTCCTAGCTCCTACCAACTCAATTGAAGTCTCACTCATAATCAACACCCTTAAAAACAAAGCAGGAGACATAAACAGCTTACCACCCTTTATGTACAAAAAAGCTACACATGTACTGTCACCAATTATAGCAGCATTATTCAATAAATCCATTGAATCTTCAACCTTCCCATCAATTCTCAAAATAGCTAGGGTCACCCCGATCCACAAAGGAGGTGACCAAACTGACTTGAACAATTATAGACCAATCTCAAATTTACCACTGCTTTCTAAAATCTTCGAAAAATTAATTCATAAACAGATCTATTCCTACCTCGTCTCACACAATGTACTAAACCCCTGTCAATTTGGATTCAGGACCAACAAGAACACAAACGATGCTATAACACACATGTTAGAGTTAATATACACCGCACTTGAGAAGAAAGAAGTTCCGCTGGGAATCTTCATAGAGCTAGGCAAAGCATTTGATACAGTCGACCATGATTTATTGCTCACAAAATTAGCGCACTATGGTATTAGGGGCACCCCTCAACTACCTAAAGTCGTACCTTAGCAACAGAAGTCAGTACGTGAACACAAATGGAGAGAACTCTTCCACACAACAAATTACAGTCGGTGTCCTCAAGGTAGTGTCCTGGGGCCACTCCTATTCCTCATTTACATAAATGACCTACCGAATGCATCACAACTACTCAAACCCATTTTGTTTGCAGATGACACAACATATGTCTTCTCTCACCCAAATCCAGTCGTACTAGCCAACACAGTTAATGCCGAATTACAGAAAATATCAACATGGATGATGACAAATAAGCTTACTCTCAATACGGACAAGACCTACTACATTCAGTTTGGAAACAAAGCTGCAAATGTTCCACTTAACATAACGCTAAATGGTTCACCCATCACAAGGCTCACAGAGGGAAAATTCCTAGGAATCCACCTTGACAGTAGTCTTAAATTCCAAACACACATACAACAAATTTCCAAGAAAATCTCAAGGACAGTAGGTATATTATCTAAGATACGCTATTATGTGCCTCAACCAGCTCTCATTGCACTATATCATTCTCTTATCTACCCTTATCTCACCTATGGAATCTGTGCATGGGGCTCAACAACATTAAATCACCTTAGACCACTCATAACCCAGCAAAAGGCTGCAGTCAGGATGATAACAAATTCCCACTCTAGACAGCATACTCCACCTATATTCAGAACCTTAAAACTACTCACCATAAAAAATATTCATACCTATTCATGTGCCTTCTACATACATAAAACTCTACATGCTAATATCAACCCTGCGCTCAGAATTCTCCTCAACAACTTTAATAGGTCCCACGAACATGACACAAGACACAGATCACTATTTGACATACCCCGAGTCCATACTAACCAATGTAAAAATTCTATGCACATAAAGGGCCCCAGAATCTGGAATTCATTACCAGTAAATATCAAGTTAACCTTGTCGGAAAATCAATTCAAGACTCTTCTCAAAATCACCTACTCACCCTATACTAAATACTCATACTGTAACAAACTTCCAAACCCAATATTATTTTACTTAAGATGATCTCAATTTGATATGTTCATCCTCCTTAACACTTGTTGCAATTTCATATCATCATATTGTCATTTAAAATCTTATAGTATCATCATTTTCTTAATTTGAAATAAAATATATATCTAGAAGAAACTCTAAAAACAATTTCTAGTATTGTTATTATACTAGTATAGCATCAACATACTGTAACTTGAAATAAATTATACAACTAGATTAAACTCAACCAATTTCTCTTGTATTGTCTTTTAATAGTACAGTGGTACCTCGACTTACGATATTAATCCGTCAGAGAGGGCATATCTTAAGACTAGAACAATCGTTAGACGAATCAATTTTCCCATAAGAAATAATGGAAATAAATTTAAATCGTCCAAGACTTCCAAAAGTAGTTAAATAAAATATTTTTTAGAACTTTTTGACATTAAATAATAAATAATTTAATAAAGAATATCTAAATAAGCATGCAAATATTGAACAATAACATGTCACTTACATTTATTGAAGAGTTGTTGATGTGTGGAGGACGGGAGGAGGGGAGAAGGTGGAGAGTATGCTAGTGTTTGGAAGGGGAATCCCTTCCATTAACACTGCAGGTACTAAGTTCTTTTCTGGGGTTACTGGCCTTTTCTTTGAATGCTACACTCCCTGCATGAATGCTACACTCCCTGCATGAATGCTACACTCCCTGCATGAATGCTACACTCCTGCATGAATGCTACACTCCCTGCATGCCTACTACACTCCCTGCATCCTTGCTACACTCCCTGCATCCTTGCTACACTCCCTGCATCCTTGCTACACTCCCTGCATCCCTGCACACTCCTGCATCCTTGCTACACTCCCTGCATCCTTGCTACACTCCCTGCATCCTTGCTACACTCCCTGCATCCTTGCTACACTCCCTGCATCCTTGCTACACTCCCTGCATCCTTGCTACACTCCCTGCATCTTTGCTACACTCCTGCATCTTGCTACACTCCCGCATCTTTGCTACACTCCCTGCATCTTTGCTACACTCCCTGCATCCTGCTACACTCCTGCATCCCTGCTACACTCCCCATCTTTGCTACACTCCCTGCATCTGCTACACTCCTGCATCTGCTACCTCCTGCATGCCTGCTACACTCCTGCATGCCTGCACACTCCCTGCATGCCTGCTACACTCCCTGCATCCCTGCTACACTCTCTGCATCTTTGCTACACCCTGCCTGCACTCCCTGCATGCCTGCTACACTCCCTGCATAAATGCTACACCCTGCATGAATGCTTCACTCCCTCACATTCTTTACCACAGGCTTGGCATAGGAGCTTTCTTGGGTATGGTGGCTTATTTAGCAGTTGCAAGCACTAAAAACAGTGGAATAATGACAATATACTGGTATGAATGCGTGGGTGTGGGTGGGTGGTCGCTCTCACTTGTAAACAATAGCAC
>WNWK01033952.1:0-20761 GCA_009830355.1 Cherax destructor | reverse complement strand
TCTATCTTTCCTCAGGATCTGATATCCTTGTGGGAAGATTGCATCTGATATTGCCTCATTTAGTTTAGTTTCTGTGACTGCTATGATGTCTGGGGACATTTCTCCTATTCTTTCATTCCACTCTTCATACTTATTTGTGATTCCATCTGCATTTGTGTACCAAACCTTCAGCCTCGTTTCCAATACTGTGGCCCTAGGGGGATCTTGGCTGGATGGGGGGGTGTTTGCAGGGTTCCCATGGAGGGTTGTTGCATGGGGGGGGGATGTATGGTTGGGGTGTGGTCTGATTGGGTGGGGTTTGTGATGGGGTGGGGTAGTGGTGATGATGGGTTTAGGGTTGCTGGGGTGGGGACAGGGGACATGATGTGTGTGTGCGATGTTAAACTATATGGTTGCCGTTGGGTTGCTGTGGTTTGAGGCCCTCCGTGAGTGCTTCCGGTGGGTGTGGTTGTCCTTCTGCTTGGGCCTGGTGCCCCCTGTACCTCGCTGTCTCCATCTCTCTCTCCTCCCTTCGCTTTCTTAACCTCTCCTTTTGGGCCTCCCTTTCTTCCTGTGTTCTGTCCCGATCTAGGTATACATCGTGGTGGAAAGGAAAGAAGAGAGGGTGAAGATGGAAGAGGGAGAGAGGGGGAGAGGGGGAGAGGTACGGAGGGAGATGATAACAAACAGATGAAAGGGAAGAGGAGAGGCAAGAAAGAGATGGCAGGTAAGATGAAAAGTAAGACTGATGATAGGTAGGAGGAGGAAGAGGAAGAGGAAGAGGAAGAGGAAGAGGAAGAGGAAGAGGAGGAAGAGGAGGAAGAGGAGGAAGAGGAGGAGGAAGAGGAGGAAGAGGAGGAAGAGGAGGAGGAAGAGGAGGAGGAAGAGGAGGAGGAAGAGGAAGAAGAAGAGGAGGAGGAAGAGGAGGAAGAAGAGGAGGAGGAAGAGGAGGAAGAGGATGAAGAGGAAGAAGAAGAGGAGGAGGAAGAGGAGGAGGAAGAGGAGGAGGAAGAGGAGGAAGAAGAGGAGGAGGAAGAGGAGGAGGAAGAGGAAGAAGAAGAGGAGGAAGAGGAGGAAGAAGAGGAGGAAGAGGAGGAGGAAGAGGAGGAGGAAGAGGAGGAAGAGAAGGAGGAAGAGGAGGAGGAAGAGGAGGAGGAAGAGGAGGAGGAAGAGGAGGAGAGGAAGAGGAAGAGGAGGAAGAGGAGGAAGAGGAGGAAGAGGAGGAAGAGGAAGAGGAAGAGGAGGAAGAGGAGGAAGAGGAGGAGGAGAGGAGAAAGAGGAGGAAGAGGAGGAGGAGAGGAGGAAGCAAGAAAGATGATATCTCTGGAGTCACCCAGAACACTCCAGAACACATATGACAAGAATTAAAGCATAAGTGTACACACACTGCAACACACACTTGTGAGTGTGTGTACTCTGAATGTACTTACACACTGCAACACACACTTAAGTGTGTACTCTGAATGTACTTACACACTGCAACACACGTCTCTCTGGATGTACACACTGGGTCAGTAGACCTACTACAGTGCTTCTCTGTTCTTACACTTTATAACATGAGATGAAGGGAGAGAGAGAGAGGGAGAGAGAGAGAGAGAGAGAGAGAGAGAGAGAGAGAGAGAGAGAGAGAGAGAGAGAGAGAGAGAGAGAGAGAGAGAGAGAGGGGGAGGGTCATGTACGCTATTTTTACCATTCCTCTCCGTCCCCTCCCTTCTTCCTTCCCTCCTTCTCTCCCTACATCTTAAACATCACCACCTCTTTACTGTTATCTAGGGATATATATATATATATATATAAGTCGTGCCGAACAGGTAAAACTTGCTATTTTGGCTTAAATAGCAACGCTCTTCTTGCCGAATAAGGCAAGCGAAAATTTGTGTATACAATAATTTCGCAAAAATCATTCTGAACCTAACGAAAAAAATATATTTAAGTGTTTTTTTATTATTAAATTATTGTAAACTTATCTAAAATATATTTAGTTGGATTAGGCTAAATTAAATTGCGCTTGTTATAATAAGGTTAGGTAAGTTTCTTTTGGTACATAATTATAAATTTTTACATTAACATAAATATAAAAAAATATCTTTAAACGTATAAGAGAAATTTTTAGAAAGGACTTAATTTTAAACGAGTTCTTGCTAATTGACTAGTTTTACCTATTCGGCACGACATATATATATATATATATATATATATATATATATATATATATATATATATATCCACCCCGCCTCGGTGGGATACGGCCGGTGCGTTGAAAGTACACACACACATACACACACAGTCCCGGAGCTAAGGGGTATGTCCTACGAGGAGAGGTTAAGGGAAATCGACCTGACGACACTGGAGGATAGGAGAGATAGGGAGGACATGATAACGACATATAAAATACAAAAAGGAATAGACAAGGTGGACAGAGACAGAATGTTCCAGAGATGGGACACAGCAACAAGGGGACACAGTTGGAAGTTGAAGACTCAGATGAATCACAGGGATGTTAGGAAGTATTTCTTCAGTCACAGAGTTGTCAGGAAGTGGAATAGTTTGGGAGCGATGTAGTGGAGGCAGGATCCAGTCATAGCTTTAAGAAGAGGTATGATAAAGCTCATGGCGCAGGGAGAGTGACCCAGTTGCGGCCAGTGAAGAGGCAGGACCAGGAGCTATGAATCGACCCCTGCAACCACAACTAGGTGAGTACAACTAGGTGCGCACACGGAGGGCCCGGGTTCAATTCCCGGCCGGGCGGAAACATTTCGAAGTGTTTCCTTACACACACACACACACACACACACACACACACACACAAAACAGGCCAAGTGTCTATCGACATGTGCCTACGACAAAATGGTAATTAACACAATTAACAGAATATCTAATACTATAGGGGATATAATTTACCATCAGAATATACTCCAGTAAACATATAAAAGTATAGATGTATATTCTCCATTATACCACTTATGATGTATATTCACATACAAACATGTATGTCTCAGTACAAAGTGAACTTGAAGATGTTGATGCATTAAGGAAAACATTCACACCAGGAGCAAGTCACGGGGATGTTAGGAAGAACTTTTTCAGTCCTAGGATAATAGGAAAGTTGTATGAACTGGGTGTGGAGGTGTTGTAAAGACACAGTGCCTGGAATGAGTTCCATACGCAGGTTTAAGAGTAGATACGACAGTGTTGAAGATGTTAGTGATGGTAGCCGACGCACCTTAAGATACATATCACCAATACAGAACACATAACACCAACACAGGACACATAACACCAACACAGGACACAACACCAACACTCACGAGTGTTCATCTGAGGCCAGATTAATGCCCCCACCATCACAAAGATTCACTTACAGTTGCAACAAATGCCCTGCAATTGAGCCGTCAAAAGACCTAATTAGCCTTGCAAAGTGAGAGACAAAGACCCGTTGAAAAAAGACAGACTTTCAGAGGCGATGGTAAGACCCCCCTCCCCTCCCCCACATTATTATTAGAGCAAGCTCTAAATCCGTATGGGTGATGCAGGTTTCAGTCCTCAGCGAGTCGGGATAGCTTGGCCGTTAAGTGTACTAGCCGATGGCTCATAATGGAAGGGACCCGGCTTCAATCTCGGGAGGGGGCGAGTCCATAAGTGTGGAGACATACTGACACATCTCGTGCACCTGCTGCCCCCGCTTCACCTGGCAGCAAGCAGGTGCCTCGGGTGTTAGTACTTGGGCAGAGCACCTAAAAACCTTGCACAAATATAAGAGAAAATCTCTCCCAGCGTGACCATGAACTTACAGCAGCTGTCAGTCTTTAATCTCTCTCAGCGTGACCATGAACTTACAGCAGCTGTCAGTCTTTAATCTCTCCCAGCGTGACCATGAACTTACAGCAGCTGTCAGTCTTTTAAGACGATAATAAAAAAAAAATTCAATATATCGCTGAAGCCTTTGATGTCATCAAAGAACTTTGCGTCATCATTACTGAACGTTGCGTCATCATTAATTAATTTTGCGTCATCATTAAACACAATATAACACTAGGTTTGTCTAGTTCTTTGATTTCTTTTCCATAGAGGAAATACAATGAATGTGACTAATGAATACGACTCTTTGTTTACATTGATCTCTGAGTGAACTCACATTCACTTCACATTATATTTTATTTTTCACTCTTGTGATATTATTTAAATGGGTTTCGAGAGTCTCCCGCAGCTCTCTGGTGCTAGCCTGGTCAACCAGGCTGTTGCTGCTGGCGGCTCGCTGGCTCACATATCCATTACAGCCTGGTTGATCTGGCACCTAGTGAAGATACCTGTCATAAATAAATAAACAAAACTAAGCGCTAAACCCACGAGGATCATACAGCTCTGCTGATACCTGTCCAGTTTCCTCTTGAAGACTCCTACACTTGTCCCAGCAGTATTACTGATATCCTCTGGTAAGATGCTGCATACTCTGGGGCCACGGACGTTGATACAATGTTCTCTTATTGTGCCCACGGATCCCCTGCTTCTCACTGGGTTTATTTTGCACTTTCTCCCACCCCAGTATGTTGTTATGGCAGTGTGCAGAACTGGCACTCAAATACTTCCCAGGTTTATATTATTATGCGACTCTCCTCCGCTCCAGTGAGTACATATTTAGGACACTGAGGTGTTGCCAGTAATTTAAAATGCTTTTTTGAGCCTATGCGAGCCATCAGTGATCACTGTTTGTTGCAGCTGTGAACTCTCTGCTGCCCTGAGAGTAACTCTCAACACTGAACAATACTCTAAGCGAGTGAACACAAGTGATTTGAATATCACCGTAAGAATTACTTCCCTTGTCTTGGGTCTTAGAAATTCATATTATTAACTACTTCACTTTTTTGGCTTTTGTAACAATTGCCTTATTGTGTTCCTTAAAAGATATATTTCTTGGCATTATTACACCCAGAGCCTTCACATTTAATTCCTTTCGTTTTATTGCTGTGTCTCCACCACTTTTATACAGTGACACTTTTCCAGTTCTTCATTCCTTCCAAATCTAAGCAGTGACAATTTGTCACCAATGAAAAGCGGCAGTGTTGCTTTTCATTTATACTTGGCCAAATATCTGATATTTTAGTAACTCTGTGACACTTTCTGTATGTGTAAAGAACTGCTCTTTATTTTCTGGTTTGCATCTTCCCTGTAATCACTAAAGTGTCCACAACATGTCTACAGTGGCACCACGCCCAGCATCTCAAGGTTACGTTAGGTAACGTTTGTCAGGAAATAGTGTTTCCTGACGCGGGTCTTAGTCACATGATGACCCGCCACTGGGGCTTTTAGTCATCTGACCGAGGCCTTCCGCTGGCTTACCCCTCCTTCCCCTTTCGAAATTAAGGTCATAATTATATATGTATGTCTAGCGCCACAACACTCAGGCACTGTATCAACATTCAGGGCCCTATCAACATTCAAGGCACTGTCAACATTCAGGACATTGTATCAACATTCAGGGCACTGTATCAACATTCAGGGCACTGTATCAACATTCAGGGCACTGTATCAACATTCAGGACACTGTATCAACATTCAGGACATTGTATCAACATTCAGGACACTGTATCAACATTCAGGGCACTGTATCAACATTCAGGGCACTTTATCAACATTCAGGCCACTTTATCAACATTCAGGCACTTTATCAACATTCAGGGCACTTTATCAACATTCAGCTCACTGTATCAACATTCAGGGCACTGTATCAACATTCAGGGCACTGTATCAACATTCAGGGCACTGTATCAACATTCAGGGCACTTTATCAACATTCAAGGCACTGTATCAACACTCAGGGCACTGTATCAACATTCTGGGCACTGTATCAACATTCAGGGCACTGTATCAACATTCAGGGCACTGTATCAACATTCAGGGCACTGTATCAACATTCAGAGCACTGTATCAACATTCAGGGCACTGTATCAACATTCAGGCCACTTTATCAACATTCAGGCCACTTTATCAACATTCAGGGCACTGTATCAACATTCAGAGCACTGTATGAACATTCAGGGCACTGTATCAACATTCAGGGCACTGTATGAACATTCAGGGCACTGTATCAACATTCAGGGCACTGTATCAACATTCAAGGCACTGTATGAACATTCATGGCACTGTATCAACATTCAGGGCACTGTATCAACATTCAGGGCACTGTATCAACATTCAGGGCACTGTATCAACATTCAGGGCACTGTATGAACATTCAGGGCACTGTATCAACATTCACGGCACTGTATCAACATTTAGGGCACTGTATCAACATTCAGGGCACTGTATCAACATTTAGGGCACTGTATCAACATTCAGGGCACTGTATCAACATTCAGGGCACTGTATGAACATTTAGGGCACTGTATCAACATTCAGGGCACTTTATCAACCTTCAGGGCACTGTATCAACCTTCAGGGCACTGTATGAACATTCAGGGCACTGTATCAACATTCAGGGCACTGTATCAACCTTCAGGGCACTGTATGAACATTTAGGGCACTGTATCAACATTCAGAGCACTGTATCAACATTCAGGGCACTGTATGAACATTTAGGGCACTGTATCAACATTCAGGGCACTTTATCAACCTTCAGGGCACTGTATCAACCTTCAGGGCACTGTATGAACATTCAGGGCACTGTATCAACATTCAGGGCACTGTATCAACCTTCAGGGCACTGTATGAACATTCAGGGCACTGTATCAACATTCAGGGCACGCTTTCAGACTCTGTCTTATTCACAATATTTTTGTGGTGGTATATTGATCCCAACTGAAGTGAAAAAATACGAGAAGAAGATAAGCTTAAGATCCACGTGAGGCACAAAATAAGAATCAAAATGACATTACGTGGAAGAATAAGGAGGAAAAAGTGTAAGATGGATAAGAAAGATAAATTCTAGGAAAAGTACAAAGGAGATGAAAGAGAATAAGGAAGATATAAAATAAGGATGGGAGGAAAAAAAAATATAAAGGAAAGGAGGACAGTCAATAAGAAGAATACGAGGAAGGATAAGAGGAGGAAGAGAGATAAGAAGAAGAAGAAGCAAGAGAACAAGTTAGATTGTGTTTGTAGTCTGCGACAGCAGCTTCCTGTCTGGGTCTACGATATGACCTGTTTTGTTGCTCCAGTCTTGCAATATTACCAGCTGCAACACTGCTACCTCTCTCTCTCTTGCAATATTACCAGCTGCAACACTGCTCTCTCTCTCTCTCTTGCAATATTACCAGCTGCAACACTGCTACCTCTCTCTCTCTTGCAATATTACCAGCTGCAACACTGCTAAGTCTCTCTCTCTCGCAATATTACCAGCTGCAATACTGCTACCTCTCTCTCTCTTGCAATATAACCAGCTGCAACACTGCTACCTCTCTCTCTTGCAATATTACCAGCTGCAACACTGCTACCACTCTCTCTTGCAATATTACCAGCTGCAACACTGCTACCTCTCTCTATTGCAATATTACCAGCTGCAACACTGCTACCCCTCTCTCTTGCAATATTACCAGCTGCAATACTGCTACCTCTCTCTCTCTTGCAATATTACCAGCTGCAACACTGCTACCTCTCTCTCTCTTGCAATATTACTTACTGCAATACTGCTACCTCTCTCTCTCTTGCAATATTACCAGCTGCAATACTGCTACCTCTCTCTCTCTTGCAATATTACCAGCTGCAACACTGCTACCTCTCTCTCTTGCAATATTACCAGATGCAACACTGCTACCACTCTTGCAATATTACCAGCTGCAACACTGCTACCTCTCTCTTGCAATATTACCAGCTGCAACACTGCTACCTCTCTCTCTTGCAATATTACCAGCTGCAACACTGCTACCACTATCTTGCAATATTACCAGCTGCAACACTGCTACCTATCTCTCTCTCTTGCAATATTAGCAGCTGCAACACTGCTAACACTCTCTCTTGCAACATTACCAGCTGCAACACTGCGACCTCTCTCTTGCAATATTACCAGCTGCAACACTGTTACCTCTCTCTCTTGCAATATTACAAGCTGAAACACTGCTACCCCTCTCTCTTGCAATATTACCAGCTGAAACACTGCTACCCCTCTCTCTTGCAATATTACCAGCTGTAACACTGCTACCCCTCTCTCTTGCAATATTACCAGCTGTAACACTGCTACCCCTCTCTCTTGCAATATTACCAGCTGAAACACTGCTACCCCTCTCTCCTGCAATATTACCAGCTGTAACACTGCTACCTCCCTCTCTCTTTCCTGCAACACTGCTACCTCTCTCTCTCTCTCTTGCAACTCTACCTCTCTTTCTCTCTTTAAACACTGCTACCTCTCTCTTGCAACTCTACCTCTCTTTAAACACTCTCTCTCTCGTGGACGTCTCCAGGTAGATGAAGTGTTAGAGTTGGTCTACCTCCACAAGGTCTCTCCCTGCGCTTCAACCTTACATTTACCACAATGTTTCTTGCACGTGCAATATATATCTTGCAATTGCTCTTCTTCGTTGTATTTTAATTCGTTCTTGTTCTTTATTTAACTGAACTTGACGACGTTTTTTCCTTCTCGTCTCTTTTCAAACTTTTTTATTTTGTTCTCAGTTTACAGTTTTAAAATTTTTTACAACTTTTACAACTTTAAAAGCTTTTATGGCTTTTACAACTTTAAAAGCTTTTATGGCTTTTACAACTTTCAAAGCTTTAACAGCTTTTACAACTTTAACAGCTTTTATAGCTTTTACAAGCTATGTTGAGGTTGTATGAGTCATGCCACTGGTGACCGTCCAGAGTCTTACTCCCGTCAGTCTCTGCAAGCACACTCCTCCATCAGTTTATACCATCAACTCTAGTGATGGTGAGCCACACTGTAGTGATGGTGAGCCACTGTAGTGATGGTGAGCCACACTGTAGTGATGGTGAGCCACACTGTAGTGATGGTGAGCCACACTGTAGTGATGGTGAGCCACACTGTAGTGATGATGAGCCACACTGTAGTGATGGTGAGCCACACTGTAGTGATGGTGAGCCACACTGTATATAATACTGACAAGTTAATAAGACACATGTGCATCATTTAGGCTGGCCAGTGGTGGTGACATCACACACTGTACTACAGTGTGTGATGTCACCACCCCTGGCCAGCCATGACCTACAGTGTGTGATGTCACCACCCCTGGCCAGCCATGACCTACAGTGTGTGATGTCACCACCCCTGGCCAGCCATGACCTACAGTGTGTGATATCACCACCCCTGGCAGCATGACCTACAGTGTGTGATCACACCCTGGCCAGCCATGACCTACAGTGTGTGATATCACCTGGCCAGCATACCTCAGGTGATCACAGCCATGACCTCAGTGTGTGATATCACCACCTGGCAGCCATGACCTACAGTCACGGTGACTGTAGGTCATGGCGCCAGGGATGGTGATATCACACACACTGTAGGTCATGGCTGGCCAGGATGGTGACATCACACACACTGTAGGTCATGGCTGGCCAGGGGTGGTGCCATTACACACACTGTAGGTCGTGGCTGGCCAGGGGTGGTGCCATTACACACACTGTAGGTCGTGGCTGACCAGGGGTGGTGCCATTACACACACTGTAGGTCGTGGCTGGCCAGGGGTGGTATTAATAACACGAGGAAGCCTTCAAGGTAGTCTACACGTGCTGTGAATACCAGCGATAAACACTGCTTCCCTTCCCCCGTCACACTTCCTCCTGTCACACTGTCCCGTCACACTTCCTCCTGTCACACTGCCCCATCACACTTCCTCCTGTCACACCCCTACCGTCACACTCCCTCTGTCACAATTTCTCCCGTCATACTCCCCTACCGTCACACTCCCCTACCGTCACACTCCCCTAACGTCACACCCCTAATTCCACACGCCCTTCACTACCGTCACATTGGTCCATTGGTAACATCAATCAGCTGGCTCCCGTCACAGTGTCTGGGAGTTGCCACTTAGTGTATACCTCCTTCAGGAAAGTGCTGTGCCAGAATCAGTATCAGGACGCTCCTTCAGAGCTTACCTGCAGGTTACCTGGAGTCGCTTCTTGAGGTCATGGCCCCCTCGACCCGCTCCTCTCGTTTTCTATCCTGATACCTGCCTGGAAAAGACTTGAGGGGCGACGATCATGTTCCAGACCAGGTCTCCAGGTCTGGATCAACACCGACCAATCTGCTAGTGCCAGCCGCATGCACACCAATGTAGGCACCACAGCCTGGCTAATCAGGAACTGAATAGAGGAACTGATCAAGTTCCTTCTTGTAGACAGAGGTTAACCGAACCCCTCTCAGTGCATGCTGCTTTTATTATTATTATCAACCTGCAGGGGTCATACTGTTTAGAGTACGTGTGACAAGACCCAAGACACCACAGACCAGTAACACCTGTCAAATGTTCTTATGACTGATTTCGAGGACTTTCTACCCCTCACAGTCCGTGGTGAGCCTCCTGACTGCCAGATCAACCAGGCTGCTGCTGCTAACCGCTCGCAGGCCTACTTAACATCACAAACTGGCTGAGCAAGAGAAATCAGCGAGCACAGCCCGTACACACACACACACAAAGGGGCCAGGACCTGGGACTCGACCCCTGCAACCATATATAGGTGAGTACACACACACAATGTACGTATTGCAACACGAAAGACCTAGAGCTATCATTGAACTTCCCCCCGTAATTGTTTTGCATATATATATATATATATATATATATATATATATATATATATATATATATATATATATATATATATATATAGTATTAAACACACAAAACACACCCCATCCAATTCAACTTTCTTAAATCCCAAGAGAAAAACACACACATACAAAAAAGACATTAGACAGCACCAAGGTTAATTAGACAAAAATGCTAATGATTACGACTGACCTTAATTGCGGGGAAAATTTATCCTAATTTGGATGAGGATAACGAGGCGAGTGCTGGCAGGATACCAATATACCAACACCAGTGCTGGCAGGATACCAATATACTAACACCAGTGCTGGCAGGATACCAATATACCAACACCAGTGCTGGCAGGATACCAATATACCAACACCAGTGCTGGCAGGATACCAATATACCAACACCAGTGCTGGCAGGATACCAATATACCAACACCAGTGCTGGCAGGATACCAATATACCAACACCAGTGCTGGCAGGATACCAATATACCACACACCAGTCAGGCTGGCAGGATACCAATATACCAACACCAGTGCTGGCAGGATACCAATATACCAACACCAGTGCTGGCAGGATACCAATATACTAACACCAGTGCTGGCAGGATACCAATATACTAACACCAGTGCTGGCAGGATACCAATATACCAACACCAGTGCTGCAGGATACCAATATACCAACACCAGTGCTGGCAGGATCCAATATACAACACCAGTGCTGGCAGGATCCAATATACCAACACCAGTGCTGGCAGGATACCAATATACCAACACCAGTGCTGGCAGGATACCAATATACCAACACCAGTGCTGGCAGGATACCAATATACCAACACCAGTGCTGGCAGGATACCAATATACCAACACCAGTGCTGGCAGGATACCAATATACCAACACCAGTGCTGGCAGGATACCAATATACCAACACCAGTGCTGGCAGGATACCAATATACCAACACCAGTATGTTATGATAGTATGCAGATATAGCACAAGGTCCTATATCTGCACAGTACTTTCCAGATATATACGTATTATTATGTCTCTCTCCTTCCCTTTAGTGAGTATATATTTAAGACTTTAAAGCGTCCCCATTACTTTAAATGCTTAATTGGCTCTCTGCGGGCTGTAAATAATCTCTGTGTCTGTTTCACCTCTGATATTTCTCCTGCCCTGAACGGAGCCTTCAACACTGAACAATGTTCTTAACGAGAGAGCACAAGCAATTTGAAAAGTGTTATCATTGGCACTATTTCCCTTGTTTTTACAAGTTCTCATTATCCACCCCGTCGTCTTACTGGCTGCTGTGACATTTGTCTTATTGTGTTCTTTGAAAGAAAGGTCAGCTGACATAATTACTCCCAGGTCTTTCACGTGTTCTTTTCACTCTATTTGATGGTCCTCTTGAGCTTTGTATACAGTGTTCCTTGACTTCATTCTTTCCTTATTAAAGCATCTGGAACTTATCACCACTGAACGTCATGTTGTTCTCCACTGCCCACTGCAAAACACTGCTTATATCTCCCTGCAGTTTGTCAGTGTCTCCTACCGAGGTGACTTTCATACTTATTTCTTGCTGGTCTGTGAATTCCTTGGTGGTTGCTGACGTTGGTTTATATACCACGATAATTATTAGATTCCTTTTTTTTCCACTTTAAGACCTAGAACTTCTGAATTGAAGAGTTTTGTGGCGCTGCTCTGGTGGTGGCGCCCACGACTGATAGTGATGGTAACACTGGTTATGATGATAATGATGAGTGGTAAACACTAGGTGATGACAAGCGGAAAGGAACAATATTAAAGTAGCAAGAGCAGGATGAGAGAATAAATAATGCATTAGTAGTTGTAGCAATAGGAGAAAAAGAGGATGAGAGAGAGAGAGAGAGAGAGAGAGAGAGAGAGAGAGAGAGAGAGAGAGAGAGAGAGAGAGAGAGAGAGAGAGTGTAGGACCAGCAGGACAGAAGGAACAAATCCTGAGCTGGGAATATTAAACTTGGGCAGCCGTAGCTCGGGGCGTTCCACGGGGCTCATAAACCCAGTTCATAGTCATCCAGGAAAATCCAAATTCTCTGCTCCCTCAGGCCAGGACAACACTGCCAACGCAGACAAACCCAGCAGTGCTCAGCCTCCTGCAGCCACCTACAAGCACAAACATAAGCTACACTCAGACCCACATATTTGCTTTATACACAAGGACGAAAACCTTAAAGTCGACTGTGACTGCATCACAACCTAATCTTGAGAACTTACAAGCCCAGTAGAAACCTGATGCTACAAGTACCCTCCTGAAGAGATCATTTTTTACCCACCACCATCCTTGGGTCAGGTCACCTGACTTCACTAATATGCTTCAACTTATGCAAATTTCTGAGTTTTCTGGAAAGAACCTCAGTAAGAAGAAATATATAGTACACAATACACAGTGCACAATACACAACACAGTGCACAATACACAACACACAGTGCACAATACACCTCTCTGGCCATATCAGTGGTTTCAAATCGTGACCAAGCCGGCGTTCAAAGCACCTAATGAGTAAGACAGGTATGGATGAGTGGGTAAGCAATCCTGGATGAGTGGGTAAGCAATCCTGGATGAGTGGGTAAGCAATCCTTGAGAGTGATTCACCAATCTCTGACATGTGTTTAGTAAGGTGGGTTGTAAGTATATTTTCTTGCCGCTGAAGTGGTTACATTATTGTGCGTACCATAACCATCCTGTGCATGACAGCTCAACAACACCTACAATAAAGGCCTAGGAATTAGACTCCAAAAGGGTTAACAGGAGCACATCTAGATTTATATTTACAACTGTCTTATTTATTGAGAGAGAGAGAGAGAGAGAGAGCACCGGCCTACCTGTGTAATATCGCCTCCCACTACTCCTTACCTAGAAAACAAAGGTCATTATATTAGATTATGCAAAACAACCACAGGGGGAATTGAATGATAGCTCTAGGCCTTTCATGGTGCGATGATCACATCATGAGCTTGCAATGTTGCAGCTCGAGCTAGACTCTTACCCCTTGAACGATACTACTTGGACTTCCTACTCATTTCTGCAACAATGCAAGTTCCTGATGATGTGTTGATTGCAACACGAAAGACCTACATAATAATGTTACATTATATTTCCTCATTCAATTATTATTGTCGTGTTGACCTCAAAAATATAACATTTTAAAATATACTTTTAACTAAAAATAAATTTTATTACATGTATTTTTGTATTTCTCATATAAATGTATGAATTTATTAATATTGACAGGCACTGTATAGTGTCCATTACAAGAATATTTATTGCAGCAGCATATTTGCAGGTAACAGGTTGAAGAGTCGGGGACCACTCATGTTGAGACTCTTTAACCGAGCCTCTGTCATCTCTGCTTTTCGCTGGTTTTATTCTACACTTTGTCGAGTATTTCTCGCTCTAATATGTTCTTATGGCAGTGTGTACACACTTCCTCCCGTATCTCTCTAAAATACGTTATGGTAGTGTACAAAGCTCTCCTCTAAAGTGTACATTCCAAGTGCTTTACGACAGTCCTAATACTTTAAGTGTAGCTGGGAGATCTTGCTTAACTTGCAAGAAGACGTAAAGAGAATAATATTGTGAACGTGAGATCACAAGCGTCCTGAAGATTACCATCACTAGTGTGGCAGTTCTTCTTGTAAAATTTCTTGCAATTCACAACATAATTGCACTGACCTTGGCTACATTTACTTAAGTGTTCTCTAATGGTTAAGGTCATCTTACTTAAATAAACCTATATATCTTACCTGTTCCGTCCCCTCTTTCTCATATATATATATATATATATATATATATATATATATATATATATATATATATATATATATATATATATATATATATATATATACATATATAATAAAACTACAACATCAACACCCCTCCTTCAGAGTGCAGACACTGTACTTCACATCTCCAGGACTCAAGTCCGGCCTGCCGGTTTCCCTGAATCCCTTCATAAATATTACCTTGCTCACACTCCAACAGCACGTCAAGTACTAAAAACCATTTGTCTCCATTCGCTCCTATCTAACACGCTCACGCATGCTTGCTGGAAGTCCAAGCCCCACGCACACAAAACCTCCTTTACCCTCCTCCAACCTTTCTAGGCCGACCCTACCCGCCTTCCTCACTACAGATTTATACACTCTCGAATTCATTCTATTTTGTCCCATTCTCTCTACATGTCCGAACCTCCTCAACAACCCCTCCTCACCCCTCTGGATAATAGTTTTGGTAATGCCGCACCTCCTAATTTCCAAACTACGAATTCTCTGCATCATATTCACACCACACATTGACCTCAGTGGAGACGTCGTGTCTGAGGGCAATGTGTGGTGTGAATATAATGCAGAGAATTCGTAGTTTGGAAATTATGAGGAGGTGCGGGATTACCAAAACTATTATCCAGAGGGTTGAGGGAGGGGTTGTTGAGATGGTTCGGACATGTAGAGAGGATGGAACGAAATAGAATGACTTCGAGTGTATAAATCTGTAGTGGAGGGAAGGTGGGGTAGGGGTCGGCCTAGGAAAGGTTGGAAAGGTTTATATTTAATGTCATTAGAGAGTGAAAGCGACACTAAATATTAAGGTAGATAGAATGGCAGGTGATGTAGGTCTCCCAGTCTGGTACACTGAACATTAACCTGAGTAGAGAGGCAGTGAGAGAGCAGAACAGTGCCGGAGAAGCCTGGCCACGAGATGGACACACGCACGCAAGGTCGACATTAATGACGCTTACACGCCAGTATCGCTGACATGTTTACCCTCCAAGTATTGGAAAAACAGTCAGGAAGAGCATGGTGGAGCACATACAGAGGAGCGACTTCCTTACGGAACATGAGCCACGATCTAGGGAAGGTACATGCTGCCTCACGAACCTACTGCAGCACTAGCACAAAATACCAGAGATCAAACACGAACCACATAAAAGGGTCCACTTTTATTCTTGTACTGAAGGAAAATATTCGAGACGTTACTAACTTACTACTAATGAGAAGAGTTTAAAAAAATGGTGAACATAGAGGCAAAGTACAGAAAGACTTGGACAAGATGCGAGGATGATTGTGTCACTTTTAACGCCTAACTAAAACAGTCATGCAATTTGGGAAGGAAGAAAAAGATCTTGGAGTGAACATCTTATCCTCAGAGATGAATATAACAACAGCAGTATATGTGAGATTTGCTAATCTTACGTCCCTTAAGGAACCTTATAAAACAATTCTTCAGAGCTCTGCATATTGCATAAATAAACCCATCACTGAGTACGGAGCGCCAGCACAGAGCCCACACCTACTCAACAAATTCAATATTATACAAAACTGAACACAAACTGAATGAGACCCAGAGGTTTACAAGAACTATGGCAGAGCTCAAGTGAATGAGTTATGAAGGTACTAAAGCATCTGAATGTCTTAGCAGGGGAGACACGATTACGACGTACAAGATACTTAGGGGATTTAACAGGGATAGACTGAATTGCATGGCGAGGAGCATATCCATTATCTAACACCCGCATCAGCATTCACGTGTTGACTAACACCCTCGTCGGCACATGTGTTAACTAACATCCACATCAGCACGTGTTGACTAACACCCACATCAGCGCATGTGTTGACTAACACCCACATCAACACATGTGTTGACTAACACCCGCATCAACACATGTTTTAAGCTGGGTGGCTTCCTGAGATAGGAAGGGCTGGGAGGGAGGGAGGGAGAAAGGTAAAGTAAGTTTTGAGTTGTAAGGGCTTGAACATCAAACAGGCCATGTGAGCGTGTTGGACGGGAATGGAGGCAAGTGATTTTTTTTTATGATTTGATGCGCTGATAGTGTGTGAGCAAGGTAACAGTTATGAAGGGATACGGGGAAACAGGTTAGTCGGACTCGAGTCCTGGAGGTGAGAAGTACAGTAGCTGCACTCTGAAGGGAAATAAGGGAATGTTGGAATTTAGAGAGTCATCTGTGCTGTGATGTCAGCACGCTTCTTGGAAGACGGTAATTAAATGAATGATGGTGAAAGTGTTTCTTCTCTTGCGAGTCACCTTACCTCGGTGGGAGACGGTCGCTGGGTTTAAAATATTAAAACAGGAAGAATTATCAACCCAGGGAAGAAAAATGTCTTCAGGGAGAAATTTGAGACGCAGCTTAAAAGCAATCCATGTTGACCCAGTTTACTGTTGCCAACTGCCAGCACCAACAACCAGATTGATGAGGCCATCAACCTGCTCTTAGGTAACCCACACGCAACTGATTGAACGTTGATGAGAGATTAGTGCAGTGTGTCCATAAATTTCATAACAATAACAATAGTCTTGATACAAGAGTAGAATGAGGCTTCTTACAAAGCTTCTCTCTACAGTGGTACAACACTTGGGTATCTTTATTGAGGAAACGTTTCGCCCACACAGTAGTCTTCTTCAGTCAAATACAACAAAGGCAGCAGTAGTAATGAAATAAAGATGATGTAATCAGTCCATCAACCTTGGAGAAAAAGTGTTTGAGGTGGTCAGTCCCTCTGCCTGAGCCTGAGGGACTGACCACTGCTGCCTCTGTATTGGACTGAAGAAGCCTACTGTATGGGCGAAACATTTCATCAATAAAGATACCCAAGTGTTGTACATGTGTCTTAATGTCCATGCTGTGGGTATTTTATGCCAGTTTTGACAACTGGGATCAAGAGCACAGAACACTGACAAACACGCGCTCTCACCGCCTTCCAACACGCTCTCCAAATTCTGAAGGTGCCACTTCGACCAGGACCTTTACAAGAGACTCTGTACACAGAAAATATCTGTACCCCGATACAACGAATAACTTGAAGAGTAAATAACGATATAAAACACAACCCCAGTTGATAAAAACACAAATACAATATATAAAATCTGATACTGAAGTATTAAGAACTACCACGATCCACACTACAACTACTGTTATACTTATACGTGTGGGACTTACACGTGTGGGACTTACACTTGTGGGACTTACACTTGTGGGACTTACACGTGTGACTTACACTTGTGGGACTTACACTTGTGGGACTTACACGTGGGACTTACACTTGTGAAGCTTACACGTGTGGGACTTACACTTGTGGGACTTACACTTGAGGACTTACACTTGTGGGACTTACACTTGTGGGACTTACACGTGTGGGACTTACACTTGTGAGACTTACACGTGGGACTTACACTTGTGGGACTTACACGTGGGACTTACACTTGTGGGACTTACACATGAGTTAATAGGATTATCAAAGCTTATTCCTTGGGGGGACAAATATTTTTGCTAAGTGGGTTTGGGTTTGAGAAGGACCTGCCTAGTATGGGCTAGTAGGCCTGCTGCAGTGCTCCTCCTTTAAGTTCTCATCATGCAAAAATCACAAACATGCGATACAAAATGCAAAAACAACTACGAGGGAAGGTGGAGTTAAATGATAACTCTAGGCCTTTCGTATTGCAATCAACACATCAGGAGCTTGCAATATTGCAAAAAATGAATAAGAAATCCAGGATGAACCGTTTAGGTTAACGACTCTAGCTAGAATCATATGTAACAATAACAACCACTACAAGGACAATGATAATAATATACATTAAAAATTCTTACAAAATGAGGATGATGCTAAAGATGATCTATCCACGTGACGACCTTCAACCAGATTTGGGCATGACAATGCCCAGAGCGGTTCCCACATCTTGCCCAGGGAGAGAGGGGAAACATGATACAAGGGGGAGGGGAGAGGAAGGAGGGGGAGGAGAGGGGAAGATCTGGATGAAGGGGGTAAATGAGAGTGATGAGCAGGACTGTGGTGTCAGTGTTGATTGCAAGATGCCAACCCTAACAGCCTGGTGTGACCAACACCAGCAACATAAGCAGCAGTATTACCAACAAATCATCAGCAGCAACCTGGTTAACAACATGACCGCACCAACTATTCTGGGTAGTTTAAACAGCCTGTCTTAGACACACCAGTAAAAATAGTTCAGTGTGAATAGGGATATTCTAGCATGGAGAGTAGGCCTACTACGGTACTCCCTTAACTCTCATGGAGAGTAGGCCTACTACGGTACTCCCTTAACTCTCATGGAGAGTAGGCCTACTACGGTACTTAACTCTCACGGAGTAGGCCTACTACGGTACTCCCTTAACTATCATGGAGAGTAGGCCTACTACGGTACTCCCTTAACTCTCATGGAGAGTAGGCCTACTACAGTACTCCCTTAACTATCATGGAGAGTAGGCCTACTACGGTACTCCCTTAACTATCATAGAGTAGGCCTACTACGGTACTCCCTTAACTCTCACGGAGTAGGCCTACTACGGTACTCCCTTAACTCTCACGGAGTAGGCCTACTACGGTACTCCCTTAACTATCATGGAGAGTAAGCCTACTACAGTACTCCCTTAACTATCATGGAGAGTAGGCCTACTACGGTACTCCCTTAACTCTCACGGAGTAGGCCTACTACGGTACTCCCTTAACTCTCACGGAGTAGGCCTACTACGGTACTCCCTTAACTCTCACGGAGTAGGTCTACTACGGTACTCCCTTAACTCTCACGGAGTAGGCCTACTACGGTACTCCCTTAACTCTCACGGAGTAGGCCTACTACGGTACTCAATCTCACGGAGGCCTACTACGGTACTCCCTTAACTATCATGGAGAGTAGGCCTACTACGGTACTCCCTTAACTCTCATGGAGAGTAGGCCTACTACAGTACTCCCTTAACTATCATGGAGAGTAGGCCTACTACGGTACTCCCTTAACTATCATAGAGAGTAGGCCTACTACGGTACTCCCTTAACTCTCACGGAGTAGGCCTACTACGGTACTCCTTAACTCTCACGGAGTAGGCCTACTACGGTACTCCCTTAACTATCATGGAGAGTAAGCCTACTACAGTACTCCCTTAACTATCATGGAGAGTAGGCCTACTACGGTACTCCCTTAACTCTCACGGAGTAGGCCTACTACGGTACTCCCTTAACTCTCACGGAGTAGGCCTACTACGGTACTCCCTTAACTCTCACGGAGTAGGTCTACTACGGTACTCCCTTAACTCTCACGGAGTAGGCCTACTACGGTACTCCCTTAACTCTCACGGAGTAGGCCTACTACGGTACTCAACTCAGACGAGTGCAACGAGACTAGATGCAGAGCCAAGGGTAATGTTCAACGAGGAAAGTCTGAAGAAAGCGAACCTAAGAACACTAAAGGCCTGAAGAACAACCAGGGGGAGACATGATAACAACGTACAAAATACTCACAGGAATATATAATATATATATATATATATATATATATATATATAGGATAGGGAGTGCGTGGAACAATAGGAGCACTGTATTAACATCAGGGGTCCTAGACTATTCAACATCTTACCAGAAGATATCAAACTACGCTGGAACCAGTGTAGAAGCCTTCAAGAGGAAACTGGACAAATATCTTCACCAGGTGCCAGATCAACCAGGCTGTGATGGATATGTGGGGCAGCGGGCCTCCAGCAGCAACAGCCTGGTTGACCAGGCAAGCACCAGACGAGCCTGGCCCATGGCCGGGCTCAGAGAGTAGATACTCTCGAAACTCTTCAAAGGTATATCAAAGGTTGAGAGGCGAAAAACAGGTACCCAACATATGTACGACATAAGAAGTTACATATTACTATATATATATATACCTTCTCCAGGTAAATATATAAAAAGTAATACATGAACTACACCTGTGGTGGTAAAACTATTGTGGACTAAAAAAAAAAAAAAAAATCTCAAACTACGTATAATTATTTGTGTAGGTATGATGATTAATTATCAGGTTCATCATACTTCTCTTCCACTATCTCTCCCACACTGCTTCTCTTCCACTATCTCTCCCACACTGCTTCTCTTCCACTATCTCTCCCACACTGCTTCTCTTCCACTATCTCTCCCACACTGCTTCTCTTCCACTCTCTCTCCCACACTGCTTCTCTTCCACTATCTCTCCCACACTGCTTCTCTTCCACTAACTCTCCCACACTGCTTCTCTTCCACTCTCTCT
>WNWK01033951.1:0-20761 GCA_009830355.1 Cherax destructor | reverse complement strand
AACCTGCCTTCATTCCCTGGGCGTTGTATGTTCCACAGGTTTATTGTTTCCCCCAACGTTGTGTGATAATTTCAGGTTTAGCGCTTAGTTTTATTATATTATTAGTGCTTCCCCTTGAATGCAATAATCCCGAGAAAGGTATCTCAGTTCCATGTAGCTCAGTTTACCTAAATACATGTTAAATGAATAGTGCCGTATAAGTTCTAATGCTGCTAAATATCAACGTTGAATATTTGGCCATTTGGGAAAGGCATTCATAAGTTCCTACATATCGCAGACATACCGTGACCGGTTTCGCTAATTTTCTACCCTCGCAGCCCAGCCTGGAGCCAGACTTTAAAATAAGATAAGATAAGCTTTCTTTGGATTTTTAACCCCGGAGGGTTAGCCACCCAGGATAACCCAAGAAAGTCAGTGCGTCATCGAGGACTGTCTCTTATTTCCATTGGGGTCCTCAATCTTGTCCCCAGGATGCGACCCCACACCAGTCGACTAACTCCCAGGTACCTACTTGCTGCTAGGTGAACAGGACAACACGTAAAAATGTTTTTACCCCCCCGGGAATCGAACCCGGGCCCTCCGTGGGGAAGCGAGAGCTTTGCCAGCCAGGCCACGGGGTTAATCGGTATTAATCGCCCGGTCAACCAGGCAATTAACTTTTACGGCATTATCTCTATCTGGTAGCAGGTTGAACAGTCCTAGGCCAAGGGATAGCGTTGTGCCGATGGCACCAAAATTTTTCACTGGGTGTATCCCAAAATACACCAGCACTTTTAAGTTTGAAGCTTCTTAAAAGTTGGTTTTTTTTTCGGTTATCGGGGTTGACCGAAACTTTGAAGCCGATTACGAAGAGTTAAAAATTATCGCATGAAAAACCAGCATTTCTTTTTTTCCCAATTTCTAAATAAAATTGCAAGTTTGAACCTACCCAGCTCAGATTAACCAGAATCTTTCTCGATGGAAGTTGGTAGCCTATCACATGAGGTATTCTTCAGTTGTTGCTCAGAATCAGCGATTCCAAGTTTATTAAATATGTTAGTATCATCTCAGCCTAAACTAATCTGTTCATAAGATGCATCGGCCATTATAATATAATAATTATATATTTATTTACTACAAGTGCATGTACAAGGTATACATAGCTAACATCAATGACATACTACTACATAGAAAGCGCCTGTTATGCAGAGCATTTCTGAAAATTAGGTCAGTTTGATCCCAGGATGCACCCACACCAGTCGATTAACACCCAGGTACCCATTTTCCTGATGGGTGAACATACCGGTGTAAGGAAACACGTCCAATGTTTCCACCCCTTCGCCGGGAATCGAACCCTCCCCCTCGCCGGTGAAGCGAGGCTTTTGCCACCAGGCCACGGGTCACCGTAAAGATTGAAACTCTTCAGAAGAGGCATACTTTTAAGCTAATTCACAGAAAAATAGTACACAATTTTAAAAATAAAATTGTCAAACCGCACATATCTCCGTAACTATCCCAGTCTTCTTATGGGAGCACTAGAGTTGAAGACGCTAAACCCGTAGTAGTCATATAGTGCCTGGTAAATGGGAAGTAATTAGGTCGATCGGAAAAAGGGGAAAGGTAGCTTCACTAGCATCAATGCATTTCAAGGGCTGATGAGAAACTTTCTGGTTATAGTTCAGAAATGGAATGTAAAAAGGTAATAAGGAGCACCTGCATATGTCAGTTACATGACCCTTCCCATCATTGAAAATTTGAAGCCTATCCGATGTATTTTACTTAGAAATACTGTGCATCTTATGTTTTCTTTTTAAATGTCTTTTTTATGCTAGTTCTGAAAGTAAAAATTACTTTTATTTCCTACATTTATTTTTTGGCTTGGGATACATGCAGACCGTCCCTAACCCTTTTTACAAGCACACTTATCAATTTGTCAACATATGGGACGTGTATATCGTCCAGTTTATTAAAGTGTTCCTGCAGTGACCTTGAACCCCCTTCCCTCCCATACCACTGCACATCCCATCAATAACAGAAGCTGTTTTTCTTGTCATTTTATCATTCAGAGTGTTGCGCGCATAGTGTTGTTAAACTTTTAATGTGACGCGCTAAACCCGTGTGGATCATTCAGCGCAAGTATTGGTGGAGGGTTGGTCATCCATTCGCTAATCACTCACCCAGGCTAAGGGAAGTTAAGGGGAGAATTTCACTAGAGCAATTAGGGTCATAAATTATTTCATTAAGGGTTCAGCAGCTACGGGAGTTTGAGGTTTTTTTACGGTAGATCTACCATTAATCAAGTCACTGTAATGAAAGTTAAAATCCAGCGTGCGTAGTAAATCGATTACGTAAAAACAGGTGTGAGATTCTCAGAGCGATATCCGCCAGACGAAGGTCGGGCGTAAAGGGTTAACAAACAAGGGTACACGTATAACGTCTCAGTGTGGCCTTGCAACTTATCCTCATTTTTGGCAGATTTTTAATGCTTCATGTAAACTTACAAATGCTATTTTCATCGTTTTGTTGGGTTACTGACAAAAACCAAAGTTATATTTACGAGTCTGAAAATAAGTGCAGCGATAATACGTCTGAACCTCACATAACCGAAATTTTTAAAATCCACGAGCATCCCGGTGGGGATTTGGGTTTTAAAGTCAAGGTTTTTGGAAAAAGAAGGTTTGTGAATGGGGATTTTTTGTGGTGAGAATGGGTTGGTGTGCGAGAATCTGGGGGGGAATGCGTTTGTGTGAAGGATCTTTTGAAAAATGATTTTTGTATGAGAATCTCGTGGAGAGAGAAGGGATTCATGGCTAGAGAAGGGGTTTGGGGGTACAAAATTTCCCAACACTTGTCCTTACTCTGATGACAATGTGGGGACTTCAAACGTACGCACTTGCTACATTATTTTTACATTACTAATAGCGTCAAGGGAGGTACTACCTGTTTGTCATGTCGTGGGGGAATTAAACATGTTAAATTTTTTTACATTCTGGCTGGATTGCTTTTTTTTTTTTTTTTTTCTCGTTCGTGCCTTCTAAAATGACAATAAATTTTCAAACCTTTATTTACATTTAGTGTACACTAATGAACTTTTCTGTTTATTAATGTTCTTTTTTTTCCTGTAATATTTTTTTTCCCCAGGACCCCCCGTGGTCCTAGGTTTTACATGGATAATTGTACTTTTGTATACCCATGCCTAAATAAAGTTACTTAGGGGCAATGATCCCCAAAAGAAAGATATTTCATATGCTGAATATACTATAGTTTTCCCTTTAAAAAAATTTATTTTGAGGCTTCCTTAAAAGGGCCAGACTTGAGTGTAGTAGGTTGTTAAAGCCCTTTGGTGAGGCTTAGAAGTTTTTGTTTGTAGGGGGTGGTAAGGTCGCGACTGGTGGCTACCTGGCCGGGGGAAGGTCCTTTTGCTCCCCCGTCTACTACGCCATTCCCCTTTAATGGAGGCAGATGCTGGTGAAATTTCTTTGATTCTGGAATTGGGACTGTTATCCCCTTTTCCCTGGATTGGATCTTTTTCCATTTCCCAGGGGCTTTATAACCCCTACGGGTTTAGCCCCCCGCGTACATGACGCAAAATACGGTTTTGGCATTTGGGTTTCGTCCACCGGGCTGTATCAATTGATGAAGGCCTTTTTTTTGCTGGCTGGAAAGTTTTCACAATAAAATGCCAGAAACTCATAT
This sequence comes from Cherax destructor, assembly GCA_009830355.1. Taxonomy (NCBI): domain Eukaryota; kingdom Metazoa; phylum Arthropoda; class Malacostraca; order Decapoda; family Parastacidae; genus Cherax; species Cherax destructor. The sequence continues at coordinate 17,086 of WNWK01033951.1, read as the reverse complement.
TTTGACCAACGCATGTCGGTATATTGTTTCAGCGTTGATACACAATCCCAAACCCCGTGAATCTTTTGCTAACTACCAACAACTACTACTATTAATTGCTACTGCTATTACTATTACAATATATTAATTTGATTATATTACTACTACTACAACATTACTACTACTATTACAATTATTACTACTACTATTACAATTATTACTACTACTTTCAATTATTCTACTACTATTACAATTATTACTACTATTACAATTATTACTACTATTACAATTATTACTATTCAATTATTACTATTCAATTATTACTACTATTACAATTATTACAAACTAATAATTATAAATTGCCCCTTCACTCAGACATAAGCAGAAAAGTTTTTTGTCTTTAATTAAGTCTTACTGATTGACACAAAATAAGGGTCTCGCTGCTGGTTCTGAATTATCAGCCTGGCATCAGTGCTGTGGCTGCTACCGCTGCCCCTACAAAGGGTGATTGGGGTGGCTTAATGGTAGCTATTTTGGTTCAAACCAAAGGGCCTGGGTTTGACTTTTGAGAAGGTTTTTTAAACTTGGACATGTTTCCTTGTACCTGTTCACCAAACATTGAGACACCTGAGTTTTAACCCAATGTTATTTTAAAGAATAACCCAATAAAGCCACTTTGGCTTATTTCCATAAATTTTCTGATCCCTTCCTCTGGATGTATCCTACAACAATCGGCTGAAATACCTACTGACTGCTAGGTGAACAGAAGCAACAGGTATAGGGAAACATGTCTAGTGTTGCCACTTGTGCTGGACTTGAACCCGAGCCACTCAGATTCGAGTCCAAAGATACCCATGATAACCAATCACTGTGCCTTATTTTAACGCTGTAGGGGGTTCTTTTAACTGACAGACATTTCCGGGTCCGGGTTAGTAATGAACTCTCCCGGAATTTGTCCAAGCTGAAGGTGTCCCCAGGGATGTGTTCTGAGCACAACACTCTTTCTGCTTGCTATAAATAATCTGGCATCTGTTCTCCCATCTAATATTTGGTCATCGCTCTATGTGGATGACTTTGCTATAGCTTGTGCAGGTGCTGACTGTCACCTCATTGCAGTTTCCTCCAGCATGCCATCAACCAGGTTTCTGATTGGGCCACCACTCACGGGTTTAAATTTTCTAGTGGCAAAACTCATCAAATTATGTTCACTAGACGTTCAGTGGTCTCTGATCATCCATTGTACCTATACGGCTCACGTATCCCAGAACGTGATACAGTCAGGTTTCTCGGCCTCCTGTTTGACCGCAGATTGTCCTGGAAACCTCACATTACCTCTCTGAAGGCGACTTGTCATAGCCGGCTGAACCTCCTTAAAACCCTCGCACATCTTTCATGGGGCTGATCGTAGAACTCTCCTTCGCCACATTCGGCCCTAATTTTATCGAAACTCGATTATGGTGACCAGATATATTCAGCAGCTTCTCCTGCCACTCTTTCCAGCCTTAATCCCATCCATCACCAGGATTACGCTATGCCTTGGTGCTTTGTTCTTCCCGGTTGAGAGCCTCTATGTAGAAGCGAACATTCCATCCTTGTCCGATCGTCGAGATGCACATTGCATTCGCTATTATGTTCGCTCTCATGACCTCTGCAATCCTTCCATGTATAGGATTGTTACAGATGTTAGTAGGCGCTCTTATTTGTTCGTCGCCCTGTTTACTTCGCCCCTTTTCTCTTCGTCTACATTCACTCGTGTCTTCCCTTCAGCTCCACCTCTATATGTTCATGTGACATCTCCCTATCCCCTACCCCTTGGGAAGTTCCTGCTGTCCGTGTCTGTTCTATTCTCTACCTTGCGCGAAAGCCCAACTACCTACGGCGGCTCTCGCTCTTTCTTTCTAGACCACTTCCGTTCTCATTCCCATGCCATCGCAGTATACACCGATGGTTCAAAGTCATCTGACGGCGTCGGATTTGCAGCAGTGTTTCCGGACAGCGTGTACGAGGGCATCTATTACCTCGGCTAGCATATTTACGGCTGAATTGTATGCAATTCTTGTGGCACTTATCCGTATTGCATCTATGCCTGAGTCACCATTTGTGGTCGTTTCAGACTCCCCTAGTGCTTTACAGGCTATCCGTAAAATTGATACACCTCACCCCCTAGTTCTTCGTATCCACCTTTGGTTACGCCGTATCTTTAGCAAGCATAAAGATATTGTTTTTTGTTGGGTCCCTGGTCATGTTGACGTACAGGGCAATGAACAGGCAGACACTGCTGCGCGGTCAGCAGTACATGACCTTCCAGTTTCATATAGAGGTGTTCCTTTCACGGACTATTTTGCGGTCATTGCTACCCACCTTCGCACCCGTTGGCAACAACGCTGGTCTGACCTGCTGAATAACAAACTTCATTCTATTAAACCGGTTATAGGTTTCTGGCCTTCTTCTTGTCACCAATGTCGAGGTTGGGAGACTACTCTCTCCCGTCTTCGCATCGGCCACACTCGTCTTACTCACGGGTATCTCATGGAGAGGCTCCCTGCCCCTCTCTGTGAGCAATGTCAGGTTCCAGTGTCTGTTCGACATATCCTGTATGACTGCCCACTCTATCAACGAGCACGCAGAATTTACCTCCAACGACGTCTTCGCTCTGCGGCCCTTTCTTTACCTTCCCTTCTTGCAGATGGACCCTCCTTTAATCCTGACTCTCTTGTTGACTTTTTGACAGAAACTGACTTACTACACAAACTCTGAAGATTATACCTCTAGCACCTCCCTCAGTCCCTTCTACCTCGATCTCTTGCTACCCTCCACCCCTGCACTACCCACCGTCATCTTGCACTCCATACCCTACTAATCGTCCATCTCCCTCTTACAACTCACTCTCCCTGCATCCTACAATAACCTGCAGCGCTGTATAACCCCTGTGGTTTAGCGCTTCTATTTGATTATAATAATAATAATAATTATAATAATAATTAGACCACATCTGGACTAACACTATATCCCCTCTACAATCAGGCATAATCACAGAAAACACCACAGACCACTACCCAACCTTTCCCATAACTAACATAGGCATTTTGCCCCAAGAAATTACAAAAGTTACCTTCAGACTACATAATGAGTCAGCTGTTAATAATTTTATATAAGCTACGACGAACATTGACTGGCTTAATGAATTAGAAACATATTCAGATACTAATGAATGCATCAAGAACTTTCTTAAAAAACACACAACCTCTATAACAGACATTGCCCTAAAAAACTAAACAGATCACAGCTAAGAGACTTAACAATCCCTGGCTAACACCCAGCATCCTTAAATCCATAAACAAGAGGCACCAATATGAAAAACAATACAGAAGGGGTCTAATAATCAGAGAACAATCCAAATGCTACTCATCAATCCTTACTAGCCTGATAAGAAGGTTCAAAAAATTGTATTATGAGAACAGACTCCAGACCGTAAAAGGTGATATGAAAAAGACCTGGAAAACCCTATCTGCAGTTCTAGGAAATAAAAAGATATCCACGAACAATACCATCAAATTATCAAAAACAGACGAACCCATACTCTCACCAACTGAGACAGCAAACAGACTTAATATCTTCTTCTCCATCATAGGACAGAATCTAGCGAGTAAAATCCCAAGCTCGAACACTCGTCCAACAGACTACCTCACCAACACCTACCCAGATACACTATTCCTATCTCCTACCAACCCAATTGAAGTCTCCCTCATAATCAACACCCTTAAAAACAACGCAGGAGACATAAACAGCTTACCACCTTTTATGTACAAAAAAAAGCTTCACAGGTACTGTCACCAATTATAGCAGCATTCAATAAATCCATTGAATCTTCTACCTTCCCATCAATTCTCAAAATAGCTAGGGTCACCCCAATCCACAGAGGTGACCAAACTGACTTGAATAATTAAAGACCAATCTCAAATTTACCACTGCTTTCTAAAATCTCATCTCACACAATGTACTCAACCCCTGTCAATTTGGATTCAGGACTAACAAGAGCACAAACGATGCTATAACACACATGTTAGAGTTAATATACACCGCACTTGAGAAGAAAGAAGTCCTGCTGGGAATATTCATAGACCTACGCAAAGCATTTGATACAGTTGACCATGATTTCCTCTTTAAGGGGGGCTCCTTGACGAGGTAAAGAGGCTATCGGTCTGAGGAATTGGACTTTTTGGTCTTCTTCCTCAGACCGAACCTAATTACCCCCCAATCCCCCCTCCCTTTCCCATCTTCCCCATCCTCCCTTTTCCCTTTCCTCCTCCTCCTCCTCATCCCTCCCTTATTTCCTTCCCATTTTTACCCTGGGAGCTTCTCTCCACAGGCTTTCTAGTTCCTAGGTAGGGGGAAGGGTACCGTGGTCCATTCCCATTCCGTTGAGGTTCTTGGCGGTGGTGTAGTTTGCCGTGGAATCTGGATCGCCTGGGGATGTCCCGATCCCTCTCCGGTCTCCCGGGGGGTGGCCTTGGGTATCTTTCGGGCGACGGGTGTATCTCTGGAGGCCACCTTTCGGATTCCGGGGGTGGTGGCCGAAGGCGGTATGCTTTGTGGCGGATATCCGGCCGCCTCTCTTTGTCCGCCGAGGTGGCTCGGTGGATGTGAGGTTGCTATCCCGGATTGCTGGTTTACTGGCATGAAGGGTAGGGTATGGCACGGGTTCCATGCAGCATCTGCACTACTTGCGGTGTTGAGGTCCTCTTGGGCGCGGAGGGGGATTTACGCCCCTTTCATTCCTCCTAGGAGCTATTCCTCCACGTTCCCCCCTTTTTTTATTCTTTTTTTTATTTTTATTTTCTTTTCTTCTTTCTTTTTTTTTTCTTAAAAACAAAAAGAAAGAAGTAACCTAACCATGGATGCCCTAATCCGTGACTCTACCCCCGGGCCCCTTGATACCGCACCTAGTTCTGACCCTACCTTGTTAATGGATAACTCTTCGGACAACCCTAATACCCTGTACCTGAAGCGGGTGCCAGTTCGTCACCTGCTTCAGGTCCCAGGGACCTGACTGGCCCTTTAGATACATCTGACCTACGCTCTTCTCTGACTTTGATTCCGCTTCTCCTCGACGGTGCGGCAATTTTGAATCGCTCGCCCGTCTCACATCGGACCACTCCTGGTCCAACACCCAAACGACCAAGACCCACACATGACGATTCGACACTTTCTTCTCGTTCCTCTCAAAAACGACAAGCTCGTCGCGCACTCCCTTTAAACTCTCTGTTTCAAACTACTCAATGGACAAAGTTTTTTACTCTTCGTCCAACTTCTCCTAATACCTATCTTTCAGACCATAGTATTGGTAAGGCTCTGCTACGCCATGTTGGTCAAAACATCTCATTTCACGCTCAAGAGCGGCACTCGCATCATCACGGTCCAGAATGCTGGCCAAGCTCGCGATCTTTCTCTTCTACGACCATTGACAATACACCTGTTACTATTGACAAGCACCATTCCCTCAATTCTTGTTGTGGTTCTGTCATTTTGCCCCACACCATTGTCCAACGGAATTTCCAGACATGTGGTGATGACATTTTCGAGCAGCTTGAGCTCCAAGAACTCCCTATCCTTAAAGTTGACACTTTTGTCCTCCCAGCCAATAAGCGAAGACGTTATCCTTGCAATATAGCTCGTTTACGTTTGACTGCCGAGAACTGCCACCTTCGGTCTACATTGCAGGTCAACGTTTACAAGTTCGAAGGTGACCTACACCGCAGCAGTGTAGAAACTGCTGGCGTTTTGGTCATCCAGCAAAATATTGCAGGTCCATGGCCGAATGCCCAGTCTGTGGTGCTGACGACCATGCCAGTTCTTCTTGTACTCTACCTCCCTCTTGCCTTAACTGTCATGAGGCACATCCTTCATATTCTCGCCGTTGTCAGGTTTACCTGAATGAGCGGGAAATCCGTTGTCTCAAAGAGGCAGAAGCCTTCTCCTATGCTATGGCTGTCTCTCATCTTCGCCTTCAAGGGAAACTTCCCGTATTTCTTATTCTCGCATTGCAAACGTCGCCCGCTTCTGGGGTCCCAACTTCCACGGCTTCCTCTGTGGTCGCCCATCCTCCGTCACCCCTGTCTCGAATCCTTTGAAGTTCTTGGCTCCGAGGTCCCTACCTCGGCTTCCCATACTATCCACATCCTTCCTCTATTCACTCGCACAGTTCTGAGTCTACACGTCCTCGTACTACACCTAAACCTCAGCGCCCTCTTATAAGCCCGGCAAAAATCCCTATTGCCAGGTTCTTCGCCTCCGACTAGTTCTGTAACGTGTGTGGAGGTTCATCCTCCTCCTCATACACTACCTTCATCCCCTGTCCCTCCCAAGTCCCTACGACAGTTCCCTCTTCTACCTCCTCGTCCTCTACTTTAGTACAGTCTCTAGACTCCCGATAGTTTCTTCCATTTCTAATGTAGTCTCCCATTCTGCATCTTTGACTTCCGAAACACTGGAAGCTATTGAAGAATATATTTCAGAGACTGGGCCGATGATGGACACTACTCCGTCTGAGGTTCCTAATCTCTCTTCTTCGCTCAACCCCTCTTCCTTCACAACGTCCTCCTCCCTCCCTGATTACAGGTCTTCCGCTGCCTCCACACGTGGACTTTTCTAACCCTAGTCCATAGCTTCCTCTCACTACCACTTCTATCTTTTCTCCATAAATCATGGCTTATTTGCAGTGGAATATCCGAGGCCTCAGGGGTAACAGGGGTGAGCTTCAGGTGCTGCTCTCCCAGTTTTCCCTATTGGGGTCTGTTTGCAAGAACCCAAACTACAATCCACTGTTATCAGGCCCTTTTCAGGCTATAATTTGTTATATTCATCGGATCCTTTTCCGATGGAACCTTAACGAAAGTGCTCTTCTTATACGCACTGGTGTGCCATACCGTCAGCTCTATGTCCCTTCTTCCTTACATTACACCGCAGCCCGTATCCACTTGAATAAGTGGTATACACTCTGTTCTTTATATCTCTCCCCTTCGGGCATTGTCTATCCCAGATATTGATTTTCTGGTTTCTTCCTTACCGCCACCCCTTCTATTACTTGGCGATTTTAACGCGCACCACTTTCTCTGGGGAGGGTCGCACTGTGACTCCCGTGGCATTCAGTTGGAGGCATTTTTGCTTCTCTTCCTCCATGTTTTAAATACGGGTACTCCTACCCATTTTGATCCCCGAACTCATTCTTTCTCCTGCATCGATCTTTCCATCTGCTCTTCATCAACTGTCCTTGACTTCACCTGGTCTGTCCTCCCGGACTTACATGACAGCGATCATTTCCCAATCATCCTACAGTCCCTCTGTTTTCTCCACCTCCTCATTGCCCACGCTGGCAATTTGACCGGGCGAAATGGGACCTTTACGCACATCTTACTGCCTTTCATGAGGTTCCTACCTCGTCCTCCATTGATGAGGTTTTACATCTCTTTTCGTCCTCCATCTTCACAGCGGCTTCGCATTCTATTCCCAAACCTCGGGCAAGCATCCTCAGAAGTGCGTGCCTTGGTGGTCTCCTACTTGTGCTCGGGCAGTGCGTTTAAAACGCGCTGCATGGGGCAGGTATCGGTATAACAGAACCACAGAGAGACTCCTTGATTTCAAGCAGAAGAGAGCTATCGTCGCCGTGTCATACGTGATGCTAAACGCACTTGCTGGCGAGATTACGTTTCTACTATCACTTCGGCTTCCTCGATGAGTGCAGTCTGGAAGAAAGTGCGGAAATTGAGTGGTAAATTCTCCCCGACCCGGCTCCTGTTCTTCAGGTTGCTGGTGTCGATATAGCACACCCTCTTGCCGTTGCCACTGAAATTGGTAATCATCTCGTCCGCATTTCTCAGGGGCTCCATCTATGCCCCTCGTCCTTTCTTCTAAGTCTGCCAGCGAGTTAAAGCCCTTAGATTTTTCTTCTCTAGAGAAGAATCCTATAATGTGCCTTTTACCCTTCAAGAACTGGAGGCAACACTCTCTGCTTGCCGATCATCGGCAGCTGGGCCAGACGGCATACATATTCGTATGCTACAGCATTTACATCAGTCTGCTCTTACTGTCCTCTTACGACTCTTTAATCTTATATGGTCGCAAGGAGTTATTCCCCAGCTGTGGAAGTCTGCTATTGTTCTCCCTTTTCGAAAACCAGGTGCTACGGGACGTGATCCCTCTCACTACCGTCCCATCGCCCTTACCAGTGCAGTTTGCAGGGATGGAACGTCTAGTTAATAGACGTTTGATGTGGTATTTAGAGACTCATAGTAGTCTCTCCCTAGTCAGTATGGCTTCCGTAAGGGCCGTTCTGCCATTGACCCTTGCTGCGCTTGGATACGTATATTCAGACTGCTTTGCGAATAACCATTCGGTTATCGCTATCTTTTTCGACCTTGAGAAGGCTTATGATACAACTTGGAGATATAATATCTTGGCCCAGGCCCACTCCTTAGGCCTCCGAGGCAACCTACCATTCTTTCTTAAGGCTTTCTTAACTGACAGACATTTCCGGGTCCGGGTTAGTAATGAACTCTCCCGGAATTTGTCCAAGCTGAAGGTGTCCCCCAGGGATGTGTTCTGAGCACAACACTTTTTCTGCTTGCTATTAATAATCTGGCATCTGTTCTCCCATCCAATATTTGGTCATCGCTCTATGTGGATGACTTTGCTATAGCTTTGCAGGTGCTGACTGTCACCTCATTGCAGTTTCCTCCAGCATGCCATCAACCGGGTTTCTGATTGGGCCACCACTCACGGGTTTAAATTTTCTAGTGGCAAAACTCATCAAATTACGTTCACTAGACGTTCAGTGGTCTCTGATCATCCATTGTACCTATACGGCTCACGTATTCCAGAACGTGATACAGTCAGGTTTCTCGGCCTCCTGTTTGACCGCAGATTGTCCTGGAAACCTCACATTACCTCTCTGAAGGCGACTTGTCATAGCCGGCTGAACCTCCTTAAAACCTCGCACATCTTTCATGGGGAGCTGATCGTAGAACTCTCCTTCGTCTACATTCGGCCCTAATTCTATCGAAACTCGATTATGGTGACCAGATATATTCGGCAGCCTCTCCTGCCACTCTTTCCAGCCTTAATCCTATCCATCACCAGGGATTACGCTTATGCCTTGGTGCTTTCGTTCTTCCCGGTTGAGAGCCTCTATGTAGAAGCGAACATTCCATCCTTGTCCGATCGTCGCGATGCACATTGCATTCGCTATTATGTTCGCTTCATGACCTCCGCAATCCTTCTATGTATAGGATTGTCACAGATGTTAGTAGGCGCTCTTATTTGTTCGTCGTCCCTGCTTACTTCGTCCCTTTTCTCTTCGTCTACATTCACTCGTGTCTTCCCTTCAGCTCCCACCTCTATATGTTCATGTGACATCTCCGTTTCCCCTACCCCCTTGGGAAGTTCCTGCTGTCCGTGTCTGTTCTATTCCTCTACCTTGCGCGAAAGCCCAACTACCTACGGCGGCTTCTCGCTCTTTCTTTCTAGACCACTTCCGTTCTCATTCCCATGCCATCGCAGTATACACCGATGGTTCAAAGTCATCTGATGGCGTCGGATTCGCAGCAGTGTTTCCGGACAGCGTTGTACGAGGGCATCTATTACCCTCGGCTAGCATATTTACGGCTGAATTGTATGCCATTCTTGTGGCACTTATCCGTATTGCATCTATGCCTGAGTCACCATTTGTGGTCGTTTCAGACTCCCTTAGTGCTTTACAGGCTATCCGTAAAATTGATACACCTCACCCCCTAGTTCTTCGTATCCACCTTTGGTTACGCCGTATCTTTAGCAAGCATAAAGATATTGTTTTTTGTTGGGTCCCTGGTCATGTTGACGTACAGGGCAATGAACAGGCAGACACTGCTGCGCGGTCAGCAGTACATGACCTTCCAGTTTCATATAGAGGTGTTCCTTTCACGGACTATTTTGCGGTCATTGCTACCCACCTTCGCACCCGTTGGCAACAACGCTGGTCTGACCTGCTGAATAACAAACTTCATTCTATTAAACCGGTTATAGGTTTCTGGCCTTCTTCTTGTCACCAATGTCGAGGTTGGGAGACTACTCTCTCCCGTCTTCGCATCGGCCACACTCGTCTTACTCACGGGTATCTCATGGAGAGGCTCCCTGCCCCTCTCTGTGAGCATTGTCAGGTTCCAGTGTCTGTTCGACATATCCTGTTGGACTGTCCACTCTATCAACGAGCACGCAGAATTTACCTCCAACGACGTCTTCGCTCTGCGGCCCTTTCTTTACCTTCCCTTCTTGCAGATGGACCCTCCTTTAATCCTGACTCTCTTGTTGACTTTTTGACAGAAACTGACTTACTACACAAACTCTGAAGATTATACCTCTAGCACCTCCCTCAGTCCCTTGTACCTCGATCTCTTGCTACCCTCCACCCCTGCACTTCCCACCGTCATCTAGCACTCCATACCCTACTAATCGTCCATCTCCCTCTACAACTCACTCTCCCTGCATCCTACAATAACCTGCAGCGCTGTATAACCCCTGTGGTTTAGCGCTTCTATTTGATTATAATAATAATAATGACCATGATTTACTGCTCACAAAATTAGCACACTATGGTATTAGGGGGCACCCACTCAACTACCTAAAGTCATACCTTAGCAACAGAAGCCAATACGTGTACACAAATGGAGAGAACTCTTCCACACAACAAATTACAGTCGGAGTCCTCAAGGAAGTGTCCTGGGGCCACTCCTATTCCTCATTTACATAAACGACCTACCGAATGCATCGCAACTACTCAAACTCATATTATTTGCAGATGACACAACATATGTCTTCTCACCCAAATCCAGTCATACTAGCTAACACTGTTAATGTCGAATTACAGAAAATATCGACATGGATGACTACAAACAAGCTTACTCTCAATACTGACAAGACCTAATTCATTTAGTTTGGAAACAAAGCCACAAATGTTCCACTTAACATAACACTCAATGGTTCACCAATCACAAGACTCAGAGGGAAAATTTCCCTAGAATCCACCTTGACAGTAGTCTTAAATTCCAAACACACATACAACAAATTTCTAAGAAAATCTCAAAGACAGTAGGTATATTATCAAAGATACGCTATTATGTGTCACAACCAGCTCCCTTGCACTATATCATTCACTTATCTACCCTTATCTCACCTATGGAATCTGTGCATGGGGTTCAACAACATTAAATCACCTTAGACCACTCATAACCCAGCAAAAGGCTGCAGTCAGGATGATAACAAATTCCCACTCTAGACAGCATACTCCACCTATATTCAAAACTTTAAAACTACTCACCGTAAAAACATTCATACCTATTTATGTGCCTACTACATACATAAAACTCTACATGCTAATATCAACCCTCCGATCAACATTCTCCTCAACTTTAATAGGTCCCACGACCACAACACAAGACACAGATACTTTTTGACATACCCCGAGTCCATACCAAGCAATGTAAAAATTCTATGCACATAAAGGGCCCCAGAATCTGGAATTCATTACCAGTAAATATTAAGTTAACCTTGTCTGAAAATCATTTTAAGACTCTTCTCAAAAGTCACCTACTCACCCTAAACTAAATACTCATACTGTAACTACTTTCAAACTCAATGTTATTTTCCTTAAGTGTTATATTATCATCCTCCTTAACACTTGTTGCAATTTCATATCATCATATTGTCATTTTAATAGTACGTATAGTATAGTATTATCATATTGTAATTTGAAATAAAATATATAACTAGAATAAAGTCAATCAATTTCTCTAGTATTATGTACATAGTGAATAAGTCTTTAGATTAAGCTGCCCCTAATGCCATGGCATGCCAGTGGCTCTCCTTGCATTTCAGTTTTATGATTGTAACTACCAATACCTATGTATACTTGCAACTTGCAATGGAATACAAATTTTATTTTATTTTTTTATTTAGTATTTATTTATCTATCTTATGATCTTATCCCAGAGTGGCAGCCTCTGCCCTTACCCCACTCACATAATATGGCATATATTATTAATTTCAGCGTCTTTATTACAGTTCTAGGGTATTTATCGTGTTTCTGATATAAATTTGGAATAAATGTAATAGATTACCTTTATTACTAATATTAGCGTAATTTCACATTTTATTAGCGCCACGGCTAACATCCACCACCCATGACGACTGCCAAACACTGAATGCTACTGTCGCCTCTCCTTCTCTCATTTAGCTCCTCCCACTTCGTAACGATGTTAGATGGTGAATTTAATGTATTTTTCTGTAAGCTTAACTCGTTGTATGTGTATTTTACTTTTTTATTGTTTTCTGTAATACATATATAAGAGTTATGCAAATTAAAATAAAGTTATCAAGTTGGAGTTTCATTTTTATTTTTTTTCTAGTATGTATACGTATTTAATTCAGCATTTGGCATTACAAAGTGGGCAGAGCTACAGCAGAGGGAGAAGCAGCAGTGTCTCAGTAACTCATGACACTTCATCTCACTATAAAATATTGTATAATTATACTATTACGATCAATAAATATTACCTACCTATCATATTTGTTCCAGAATAATATTAGGTATAACATAAATAACATAGAAGCATGATAAAACCTGACATTATATAGAGAGGTATTGAAGGGTGGAGGGCAGAGAAGGATGAAAAAGAAGTGACTGAGAAAACTCTATGTGCCTGAAGAGTAACTATAGAAGATCACTTACCCTATGCAAAGACTGAAAAAAGTGCATTTAAAAAAAAAATCCCGAGTAATCAGCTATGCAGGCGTTTAGTGGAATATCTCGAAGTAAGTCATTGACCTATTTCATGTTGTATTACTGTTAATAATACACAGATTGAAAGGAATTTCCCAGCAAACATAAAGCTAAATGTTTTAATTTGGGTGGTGACACTTTGAAGTGTCAGTAAGGGGTGATTCTCGATTAGTGACGAAATCGTTTACCGACGGGGTCTTAGGCCCCTATCTCCTTCGTTAAGTGAGGAGAGACTGTATATGTAAGTAGATAATGTATATTATTGTACATGATTAAAAGGAAAATTATTTGTGTTCATCTAATAAGTTTAAAGGTACAATTTTTACATTAGATTTTCCTTAGAAAATCTAGCATTTATGATGCCTAGATTAAATAAATTACTTTGAAATTTTAGCTAAGTAATACATACATGATAGGTAATTAATATATTAACAGTAATTTGAATATCTGATTGCTTTGATTTCTTTTAAAATAATGTTTTCAACTTGTTTGTATTTCAGGAACTTGTAACAAAATGTAATATGTACACTAATTAGGTGGAATCTGAAACTTTTTGTAAGTTCTTATATTGAACTTAAGTGAATACAAGCTGATAGCTAATGTAAAAATAGACACAAATGCAACATATGGGTGTCTTTTATTTGTAGACATTTGTCATCCACTGTATATAGTGAAACTAATACAAATAAAGATACAGTGGTACCTCGGCATACAAGCAGCTCTCAATTTGAACAATTATGTAAGTGTATTTTTGTAAGTGTATTTTTTGGGGTCTGAAACGGATTAATCTAATTTACATTATTCCTTATGGGAACAAATTCTTTAGTATTGGCACTCAACAGCCTTCTAGAACAATTAAGCTCGTAACAAGAGGTACCACTGTACTCAGATGTTGCACATGTGTTTAAGTCTTCATCTTGACAATATTGTACACCACTCATGTACAAGCGGGAAAATGTACAGCATTTGTGAAAGTAAACCTAATTCTGTACCTCACTGTTTCCTGCAGATATTTCACTCGCTCAGAAATACTCTACAATATTTACATTATAGTTCTCTTGATATTTTTTAAATTTTTTGAAAGTTCTACATAATTTTTTTTTTACTTTCAGATTTTGTGGCTGATTTAGTTTTGCAAGAGATAAGCATGTCTAAACTAAAGTATCCTGTGAACATGGTATGTTGTGTTATTTAAAATACATGGTAGTTACTTATACCTTCCATGTCTCAACTTGAGGTACATGCTAGTTACTTATACCTTTATGTCTAAACTTGAAGTACATGCTAGTTACTTATACCTTCACTTTATTAACTAATGATACAGTGGCCCCTTTTGAAATTCATCCCCTTGAATATCGTGAAATTTGAAAATCGGCAACTTTTTCGACAAAATATTGGCTTGATTTTCGTGATTTGGTTTTAGAAATCGGCAGTCGATGAAACGCGTCCGGTGGCCTCCCAGCCGCGGCACACAAACACCATTCAGAGTCAGTCTGGTATAGTTTTCCCCGGTGAGTGATGATCACCTCACGCGTTCATACGATACATTTCTTAATATTTCATTCGTTTTAGTGCTTGCAACTGATAAATAAGCCACCATGGGCCCAAAGAAAGCTCCTAGTGCCAGCTCTTTGCTAAAGAAGGCGAGAAACATGATAGAATTCAAGAAAGAACACACCAGACAGGGTATTTCCCACACCACGCATGGTACTTCCCCACACCAGGCACGGTATTTCGCCACACAAACCAGCCAGGGTACTTCCCCACACAAACCAGCCAGGGTACTTCCCCACAAACCAACCAGGGTGCTTCCCCACACAAACCAGCCAGGATACTTCCCCACCAGCTCAAACAAATGTCTTATTTTAGGTTAAATGTTTTATTTTAGGTTAATATAGACATTTTCATTACTCCATCTATGATATTTTCTTCAAAATTATATAAGAAACACATTATATATCATATAGCATATAAACATTGATACAATGTTTTTATGCTAACGAGTGGCGAGTCGGGTGGAGAGTAAACATTACGTTTCTCTGAGGCAGCGTTAGAGAAAACTGTTAATCTGGCGTCTGGGCAGTAACTGCCCTTCATACGCGTTTGTTTACAATTCTCAGCATGAATTACGTATTCATTATTTTCCCCTTTTGTTTATGATGGCATCTAAAGGTAGTTGTTAGAAACGATTAAACTCGTGAACATGGTAATTGTGGGGAATTAAGAGATTACCTGTCTGGGCTCACCGCCACTTACGACAAATAATCTCCCGAGGAGATGACCGCCAATATAATTTTACCTTGGTTACCCCCGTTAGGTGTGTGAGAAAACTAGAGTCACCCTGGTCGTTGAAATGACTCCCTTCGATATCTTCACACCTCTGAACCCACTTTCCCCTCTAGACCAGTTTAATAAGAATGGGTAACATCAATAGTTACGGTATTGTTAATTTTAGTGGACTGTAGGGTTAATATTGGACTGATTGAGGAGAAGGAGGAGAGAGTACAATTAATTAATATTCACTCACCCCCTTTTTCGTGTCCCTGATGTTCATTGGGGATCGTTTGACATAACCACAGCACATATATTCATTATAACATCCTAATCGGCCGACTACAGATAGTTACAACGGTAATACTTTAGCTGTGGGTGAGTGAGTCTTTCCTTTGTTGGTGTTCCCTCGCCGATCTCTTTTAGGTCCTGCAGGGTAGAAATTGATTCCCGGCAAGACGACGATGATGTTGTGGTGGTCGTCCCGATGAGTCAAGAGAAAGTTGATTCCCTTGAGCCCTACAGTCCTCGAGACCGCACTGTTAAATTACCATGTGGTTGATCAGGAGTAGCGATTAGTATCCTCTCACTATTTCCCTTTCTTACAGTTTATTCGCATAACTTTAACCACTATACACGCTATGGTTTAATGTCCCACTAGTTTATACACTTTCATCGTCTCTATACCAAAATTCGAGTCGATGAGAGAGAAAACGATCATCTCCTTCATACCCAACATGGCGGTCCCGGATGGTGTCTTTCACTTGATGCCACCTGGATCCACCTCACTCCATTATGGTGGTTCCCAGACTTAATGTCCCACATTATGCATGGAACGCAGTTACAACACTTTCTAATTACGAAGGAAACCACTACTCGCGTTTTTTGGTCGTTCACACGCCAAATTCCCGCCCATTTCGCTCCCGATATCCTGCGCCTATGGGTATCCACACGTGACTGACCCAACTTGAGCCCAGCTCAGTGTACCCACGTTCTGACTGCCGAGATGGTCGTCTGGTTCTTCTTCATTCCTACGTATTATGTGTACCAACAGTCACACATTAATAATAATAATAATAATAATAATACAGTGGACCCTCGGTTAACGAATACCCCGGAAATCGTGCAATTATGTAAGTATAATTTTGTAAGTTCTTGTGGAAGTGTATTTTTGGGGGTCTGAAATAGACTAACCTACGTGAAATTTTTCCTTAAGGGAGTAAATTGTCGGTAAGTGCACTTGAGCAGACTTCAGGAGTGAAGTTTTTACGAAACTCGGGGGTCCACTGTAATATAATAATATTTTTATTTCAATCCAAGTTACAAGTATACATAGTTATTGGTAGTTACAATTATAAAACTGTAATGCAAGGAGAGCCACTGGCATGCCATGGCATTAGGGGCAGCTTATTATAAAGACTTATTCACTAAGTACTTAATACTAGAGAAATTGATTGTGGTTATTCTAGTTATATATTATTTCAAATTACAATATGATTATACATACTATTAAAAGACAATACTAGAGAAATTGGTTGAGTTTTTTCTAGTTGTATATTTTATTTCAAGTTACAATATGTTGATGCTATACTAGTAAAATAACAATACTAGAGAAATTTATTGAGTTTCTTCTAGTAATATATTTTATTTCAAATTAACAAAATGATGATACTATACTATTTTAAATGACAATAATGATGATATGAAATTGCAACAAGTGTTAAGGAGGATGACAATATAAAACTGAGATTATCTAAGTAAAATAACATTGGGTTTGAAAGTTTGTTACAGTATGAGTATTTAGTATAGGGTGAGTAGGTGATTTTGAGAAGTCTTGAATTGATTTTCCGAAAGGTTAACTTAATATTTACTGGTAATGAATTCCAGATTCTGGGGCCCTTTATGTGCATAGAATTTTTACATTGGTTAGTATGGACTCTGGGTATGTCAAATAGTGATCTGTGTCTTGTGTCGTGGTCGGGACCTATTAAAGTTGTTGAGGAGAATTTTGAGTGGAGGGTTGATATT
>WNWK01033950.1:0-20762 GCA_009830355.1 Cherax destructor | reverse complement strand
TTTGAAAGGTGAAACGTCTAGTTAATGGGCGTTTGATGTGTGAGACTACAAAAAGTCTCCCCTAGTCAGTTTTGGCTTCCGTGGGGCCCGTTCTGCCATTGACCCCTTGCTGCGCTTGGATACGTTTATTTAATGCCTTTGGAATAACCATTCGGTTTTTATTTTTTTCGACCTTAAAGGAAAATGATACAACTTGGAGATATAATATTTTGGGGGCCCCCCCTTAGGCCTCAAGGCAACCTACCATTCTTTTTTAAAGGAAATGACAGTTTTTTCCCCGGCCCCCGGGTTAGTAATGAACCCCCCCCAAAAATTTTCCCCCAAGCTGAAGGTGTCCCCAGGGATGTTTTCCCTGAGCACAACATTTTTTCTGCTTGCTATAAATAATCTGGCATCTGTTCTCCCACCCAAATTTGGTCGGGGGCTCTATGTGGATGACTTTGCTATAGCTTGTGCAGGTGCTGACTGTCACCTCATTGCAGTTTTCCTTCAGCATGCCATCAACCGGGTTTCTGATTGGGCCACCACTCACAGGTTTAAATTTTCTAGTGGCAAAACTCATCAAATTACGTTTACTAGACGTTCAGTGGTCTCTGATCATCCATTGTACCTATACGGCTCACGTATCCCAGAACGTGATACAGTCAGGTTTCTCGGCCTCCTGTTTGACCGCAGATTGTCCTGGAAACCTCACATTACCTCTCTGAAGGCGACTTGTCATAGCCGGCTGAACCTCCTTAAAACCCTCGCACATCTTTCATGGGGGGCTGATCGTAGAACACTCCTTCGCCTACATTCGGCCCTAATTCTATCGAAACTCGATTATGGTGACCAGATATATTCGGCAGCCTCTCCTGCCACTCTTTCCAGCCTTAATCCCATCCATCACCAGGGATTACGCTTATGCCTTGGTGCTTTTCGTTCTTCCCCGGTTGAGAGCCTCTATGTAGAAGCGAACATTCCATCCTTGTCCGATCGTCATGATGCACATTGCATTCGCTATTATGTTCGCTCTCATGACCTCCGCAATAATTCCATGTATAGGATTGTCACAGATGTTAGTAGACGCTCGTTATTTGTTCGTCGCCCCTGTTTACTTCGTCCCTTTTCTCTTCGTCTGCATTCACTCTTGTCTTCCCTCCAGCTTCCGCCTTTATAGGTTCATGTGGCTTCACCCTTTCCTCTACCCCCTTGGGAAGTTCCTGCTGTCCGTGTCTGTTCTATTCCTCTACCTTGCGCGAAAGCCCAACTGCCTACGGCGGCTTCTCGCTCTTTCTTTCTAGACCATTTCCGTTCTCATTCCCATGCCATCGCAGTATACACCGATGGTTCAAAGTCATCTGACGGCGTCGGATTCGTAGCAGTGTTTCCGGACAGCGTCGTACGAGGGCATCTATTACCCTCGGCTAGCATATTTACGGCTTAATTGTATGCCATTCTTGTGGCACTTATCCGTATTGCATCTATGCCTGTATCACCATTTGTGGTCGTTTCAGACTCCCTTAGTGCTTTACAGGCTATCCGTAAAATTGATACACCTCACCCCCTAGTTCTTCGTATCCACCTTTGGTTACGCCGTATCTTTATATATTGTAAGAAAATAATAATATTATTAATAATAATAATTAATAATAATAATTAATAATAATTGCTGTGGAGTGATCTAAATGTCAGCTACCAAATACTGATAACATTTAAAGTGCTCCAGATGAAATATTATAAATTATTATTATTCTAAAAACAATAAATGTTATTTTTGCATTTGTTCTTACGACAAGAGTGATTTAGGCATGTTTACCCTGATGTAAACATCTCATACATGGTGGCGGTCTTGCCTGCTCTGTTACCCCTCATATAATATGGCATATATTATTCATTTCAGCATCTTTATAACAGTTCTATGGTATTATCATGTTTCTGATATCAATTTGGAATAAATGTAATAGATAGATAACCTTTATTTAGTACATTCATTACTTACTGCTTCCTTAACCTATTGAACCATGAGCAATCATAAAATGCATGAAAACATAGTAAAATATTGTACTATATAGTACTACATACATGTTATACTGTAGTTTAATAACAAATAATGAACGAAGAAAACACTCAGTGAGTGAGTGGTGTGGGGGCTGGCTGCCGGGTCCGAGGGAAGGTAGTAGGGACGCTTAGGTGGCGGGAAACTTAAATATGATTTGGTGGGTGGGAATTTGGCGGCTGGGAATTTGGCGGCCGGGAATTCACGAATGTGTGAAGCCCGCGAAAGTAGAAAACGCGAAAGTTGAGGGATACCTGTACAGGGTAAAAGTTATGGTTGATGATTTATAAAATAAGTATAATTGCATATCTAAGTTATAAAGTTTGAATATAAGTTGAACATATCAATTAATTGTAGCAATGCAACTAATTGAGTGAGATAACAATTTAAAACAGTTAGTTGCATTGCAGTTACAGTTTATGTGGTCATTATAATGTAAATGTTATGGAAATAGTTAGCTTAGTATGTATTATTCATAACAGGTTTTTACATTTAAGTGATTGGTCAGGTTTTTACATTAAGTGATTATTCTACTTTGATGGGAATGTTTGATATTGAGCATTTAGCTTTGGGTGAGAAGGTGGTTTTTTAGCATCGTTTTGAATTGGGGTACAGGCAGGGTTTCTTTGGCAATGACAGGTAATGAATTCCAAATTTTCGTGCCTTTTATATGCATTGAGTTTTTACATAGTGTTAGATGGACGCGGGGAACATCAAGGAGTGATCTGTGTCAAGTGTTATGGTCATGTGTCCTGTTAAAATTGGTAAGGAGAAGTTTGAGTGGTGGGTTAATATTTGCATAGAGTGTTCTATGTATGTAATAGGCACAGTAAAAAGTATGGATGTCTTGTATGGTGAGTAAGTTTAGGTTTTTGAATATTGGTGGAGTATGTTGTCTGGAGTGTGAATTTGTTATCATTCTAACTGCTGCCTTTTGTTGTGTTATTAGTGGTCTGAGATGAGTTATTGATGTAGAGCCCCATGCGCAGATTCCATAGGTGAGGTAGGGGTAAATGAGTGAGTGATATAGGGTAAGGAGAGCTGGTTGTGGAACATAGTACCGTATCTTGGATAGTATTCCCACGGTCTTTGAGACTTTCTTGGAAATTTGTTGTATAAGTGTCTGAAATTTGAGGCCACTGTCAAGATGGATTCCTAAGAATTTTCCCTCTGTGAGTTTTGTGATAGGGGACCCGTTTATCATTATGTTAAGTGGTGCGTTTGTAGCTCTGTTCCCAAACTGGATAAAATATGTTTTATCAATATTGAGAGTAAGTTTGTTGGTCATCATCCAGGTAGATATTTTCTGTAATTCAGTATCTGCAGTGTTGGCTAGTATGTCTGGGCTTGGGTGCGAGATAACGTATGTAGTGTCATCTGCAAAAAGTATGGGTTTGAGTAGTTGAGATGCATTTGGTAGGTCGTTAATGTAAATGAGAAAGAGTAGTGGGCCAAGAACACTTCCCTGTGGGACACCTACGGTAATAGTTTGCGCGCTGGAGCTAGCTCCATTTGTGTACACATATTGGTTTCTGTTGCTAAGGTATGATTTTAGGTAGTTGAGGGAGTGTCCTCTTATACCATAGTGTGATAATTTTAGGTGTAACAGATCATGGTCAACTGTATCAAAAGCTTTACGTAAATCAATGAAGATTCCCACTGGGATTTCTTTTTTCTCAAGGGCGGTGTAAATTATTTCTAACATGTGTATAATGGCATCATTTGTATTTTTATTAGGCCTGAATCCAAATTGACAGTGGTTGAGTACGTTGTTGGAGGTGAGGTAGGAATATATTTGTCTATGAATTAATTTTTCAAAGATTTTGGAGAGAAGGGGTAAGTTAGATATCGGCCTGTAGTTATTCAGGTCTGTTTGATCTCCTCCTTTATGTATTGGGGTCACCCTCGCTATTTTGAGTATTGATGGGAAGGTAGAGGATTCAATGGATTTGTTAAAGAGTGTTGCAATAATTGGTGAGAGAACTTGAGAGGCTTTTTTGTATATAAAAGGTGGTAAGTTATTTAGGTCACCTGCTTTGTTTTTTAATGTGTTGATTATAAGTGAAACTTCTATTGGGTTGGTTGGGGCTAGGAATAGTGTGTTCGGGTAGGTGCCAGTGAGTTAGTCGTTAGGTGGAGTATTTGAACTTGGGATTTTGCTTGCCAGCTTTTTACCTATGGTGGAGAAGAAATCATTGAGTTTGTTTGCTGTTTCAATGGGTGGGAGTAGGGGTTCGTCTGGTTTTGTTAGCTTGATTGTTCTGTTTGTAGATATCTTTTTAGTTCCTAGAATTTCAGATAGGGATATTTTAAGGTACATAATGAGCATAGTGTATATGCATTTTATCACTCTAGGACACTTTAAAAAGCCTAGTACAGTCAACCCCTGGTGTTCGTTAGCGTCGGAGTTCGTTAAGTTTTTTCACGAAAATTTTGGCTCGCTGTTCACGAATCAACTCGGAGTTCATGATTCGTCCCAGACGCATAGGCGTGGCCTGAGCGGGCCCGGGCACTCCATTCAGCATCAGTGTGCTATTGTTTACCAGCAAGTGACCACCACCCATGCATTCATACCAGATATATTGTCATAAGCCACCATGGGCCCCAAGAAAGCTCCTAGTGCCAAGCCTGTGGTAAAGAATATCAGAAATACAGTAGAATTGAAGATCATTGCAAAATATGAAAGTGGAGTTCGTTTGGCTGAGCTGGCCAGGCTCTATGGCAAAGCCCATTCAACCATCACTTCCATTATGGCCAAGAGAAAGGAAATCAAGGATGCTGTTGTTGCGAAAGGTGCAAGTATGGTCACAAAACAGAGATCTCAAGTGGTGGAACAAGTGGAAACTTTATTGTTGTTGTGGATCAACGAGAAACAATTAGCAGGAGATAGTGTTTCGCAGGCGATAATATCTGAAAAGCAAGGCAGTTGCATGATGATCTCGTTAAGAAAATGCCTGCAAAGAGTGCTGAAGTGAATGAACTTAAAGCCAGCAAAGGCTGGTTTGACAGATTTAAGAAGCGTAGTGGCATACATAGTTTGATAAGGCATGGTGAGGCAGCCAGTTGTAACAAAAGTGCGGCTGAAAAATATGTTCAGGAATTCCAGGGTACATAGAGGCTGAACAACAAGTGTTCAATTGTGACGAAACAGGCCTGTTTTGGAAGAAAATGCCAAACAAGACCTTCATTACACAGGAGGAAAAGGCACTCCCAGGACACAAGCCTATGAAAGACAGGCTAACTCTGATGTGTGCTAATGCTAGCGGGGATTTTAAAGTGAAGCCTTTAGTGGTGTATCACTCTGAAAATCCCCGAGCGTTTTAAGAGATGCAGAGTCGCCAAGTCTAATTTGTGTGTGATGTGGAAGTCTAACAATAAGGCATGGGTCACTAGGGAAATTTTCTTGGACTGGTTTTATGAAGTGTTTGGCCCAGTGTGAAGAAATATCTCGAGGAAAATAATTTGCCACTTAAGTCCCTCCTGATAATGGACTATGCTCCATGTCATCCTCCAGACTTGGCAGAGCAAATTGTGCTGGACTTTAAGTTCATCAAAGTGAAGTTC
This sequence comes from Cherax destructor, assembly GCA_009830355.1. Lineage (NCBI taxonomy): Eukaryota > Metazoa > Arthropoda > Malacostraca > Decapoda > Parastacidae > Cherax > Cherax destructor. The sequence goes on along the minus strand of WNWK01033950.1, from coordinate 15,160 downwards.
TTTCCCCCTAATACCACTTCTCTCCTCCAGCCCATGGACCAGCAGGTCATTTCAAACTTTAAAAAACTCTACACCAAAGCAATGTTCCAAAGGTGCTTTGATGTGACCGTAGACATGAATATGACCCTAAAAGACTTTTGGAAAGATCATTTCCATATCCTGCATTGTGTATACCTTATAGGTAAGGCTTGGGAGGGAGTGACTACCAGGACTTTGAACTCTACCTGAAGAAAATTGTGGCCAGACTGTGTCCTAGAGATGGATTTTGAAGGTTTTGGGGCTGAGCCTCAGAACCCTGAGCCTGAGCCTGTTGTGGAAGAAATTGTGGAACTGGGCAAGTCCATGGGGTTGGATGTTTGTACTGAGGATGTGGAACAGTTGGTGGAGGAACACAATGAAGAGATAACCACTGAAGATCTGCAAGAGCTTCAACAGCAACAACAGACCACAGTTCAGGAAAATCGTTCAGAGGAGGAGGAGGAACAGAGATAGAGGAAGGTGCCTTCAAGGATTAGGAGATCTGTGCCAAATGGGCTGATGTGCAAGGCTTTATGGATGATTATCATTCTAATTAAGCTGTTGCAGGCCGTCTTGGCCACATGTACAATGACAATGTGGTGTACCGTTTCAGGATGTTTTAAAGAAACGCCAAACACAGATTTTTGTTGAGAGAAAGTTCCAGTGACTCAACCTGGTCCTAGTGGCATTAAAAGAAAAAGGCCAGTAACCCCAGAAAAGAACTTGCCACCTGCAGTGTTAATGGAAGGGATTCCTCTTCCAAACACTAGCATACTACTCCATCCTCTCCCTCCTCCCGTCTTCCACAAAACAACTCTTCAATAAATGTAAGTGACATGTTATTGTACTATTATTTCTTTACGTATTTCTCATTGTTTTGTGTGTAATTTAATGTCTATATGTTGTAAAAATATTTTATTTTAATACTTTTGGGTGTCTGGAGTGGATTAATTTTACTTCCATTATTTCTTATGGGAAAATAGATTCGGAGTTCGTTATATTCGGTGTTCATTAAGCCCTCTTGAACGGATTTATCACGAGAACCGGGGCTCACTGTATATAGTGTGAGTGGGGTAGCCAGATGGGGTTATATACTTACCACACTTTCATACCAAATCACGAGAACCGGGGGCTCACTGTATATAGTGTGTGAGTGGGGTAGCCAGATGGGGGTTATATACCTACCACAATTTCATACCTAATCACGAGAATGGGGGGCTCACTGTATATACAGTAGAACGTCATTTAGCACGAGATTATGTTGCACGTTACCGGTATTGCACGATTTAAGATTTGCGACACATTATCATCTTACACGACGTAAAGATGATATTACACGGTTCGGCAGGAGGGGAAAAATTTTGAGCGCATGGTTATTTACTGCCTAAGAATCCTCATGCTTTGAGGAAAAGGGAATTTGTTTTTCCTTCCTGCAAACTGTAAGTTTATTCAGATACACGGGGCCAGGAGCTGAGTCTCGATCCCTGCAACCACAATTAGGTGAGTACAGTTACACTTATCATACATAGCAGCATAGTGTGTAGAGAACCTAGGATAACCCAAGTCAGTCAATGGAAATACTGTCACTCTGACTTTTGGGTTATCCTAGGTTCTCTACACATATGCTGCAGTATGATAATCTTCGTAACTGTATCTGTGTATACCTGAATAAACTTACTTACAGTTTGTGGGAAGGAAAACAAATAACCATTCTCACAAGCAGTCTTGTTACTACTACTGTTGTGGTTCAGCAGACACCACCCGCCTACCCAGCCACCACGGACCCCACCATCCCAGCATTCGTACGTATTTCATACGCGTCAAGAAGTCCTGGCTACAAGCCAGCTGTGTTTGTGAAGAATAAGAGTGAATTGTGTTTTGATCTTGAATTAACGAAGAAAACAGATACAGTGGTACCTGGAGTTACGATGGTCCCCAAAATCGCCATTTTATGTAAGTTTATTTTTTTAAATGCTTTTGTAGGTATATTTTTAGGGGTGTAAAAGGACTAGTCTATTTTACATTATTCCTTATGGGGATAAATTCGTTTGGTAATGGCACTTGAACAGCATTCTCGAACGAAAAAATATCGTAACTCGAGGTACCACTGTATTAGACAAGACATAACCTGTGGCCGTAATGAAGTGTTACTTTGTACACATAAAAAGATGTAAACATAAGTTTGTGTGACTGACTAACTGACTGACTGAATGACTGACTGACTGAATGACTTGACTGACTGACTGAATGACTTGACTGACTGAATGACTTGACTGACTGAATGACTTGACTGACTGAATGACTTGACTGACTTACTGAATGACTTGACTGACTTACTGAATGACTTGACTTACTTACTGAAGGACTTGACTGACTTACTGAAGGACTTGACTGACTTACTGAATGATTTGACTGACTTACTGAATGACTTGACTGACTTACTAATTGACTTGACTGACTTACTGAATGACTTGACTGACTTACTGAATGACTTGACTGACTTACTGAATGACTTGACTGACTTACTGAATGACTTGACTGACTTACTGAATGACTTGACAGACTTACTGAATGGCTTGACTGACTTACTGAATGGCTTGACTGACTTACTGAATGGCTTGACTGACTTACTGAATGGCTTGACTGACTTACTGAATGGCTTGACTGACTTACTGAATGGCTTGACTGACTTACTGAATGGCTTGACTGACTTACTGAATGGCTTGACTGACTTACTGAATGGCTTGACTGACTTACTGAATGGCTTGACTGACTGACTGACTTACTGACTGACTTGACTGACTTAAAGTTAGACACTCAGTTCAACCATCGACTTCAGTTCAAGAACTTCTACTATCCACCTCAGCCCAGTAGGGCCACAGCATAACTCTCCACTCTCTTCACAATCATCCACAAACACCAGCACCCACAATTTAAGGTAAATACTATTATTTCTATTACATTTGTAGTCTTAAGCAGTAAAAACAACATAATACATCATGATAATGAACTACAATTACATATTCACTTTTATTTTTGTAAGATCTGTTGGTCTAAAAAAAACTTGTTTGGCTTTTTGGGGACTCCCAGGAACGTAACCCTATTTTTCCCATTAGTTCTTTTAATTATTTAACACAAAATTATCTAACACGACTTTTTCAGGAACGTAACTATCGTGCTAAATGACGTTCTACTGTAGTGTGTGAGTGGGGTAGCCAGATGGGGGTTATATACCTACCACACTTTCATACCTAACTACCATACTATTCACCTTGCACCCTATATTAAGACCATTAAGACTACAAATATTTTAAGGTAAGTAATGAGTGTACTGTATATGCATTTTATCGCTCAAGGGCACTTTAACCCTTTGAGGGTCGGTCACGTACTTGTACGTCATTGCAGCCAGGGTTCAAATCAAGAGAGAGAAAGCTGGTATGTTTACAGGTGAGAGAATGGGTCTGCACGGTCAGTGTGCCTGGCCCATGGCCGGGCTCAGAGAGTAGATACTCTCGAAACTCTTCAAAGGTAAGGTATGCACAGTATAAAATAAAACGTGTAGGCAGTGGTGCATTGCGGGAACCCTATTTCAATAACCTTTGTTCACCATGTTTAGCGGTAAGAAACTCCTCACTCCTATGCGAATTGAAACTCTTTTGTTCCCAAGTGACAGTTCAAACACAGATGGAAGTGTCAGTGAAGATGAATTTCATGGTTTTGAGGAGTTTGTGACCGAAAACAATGCCCAGGAAACCAGAGGGAAGGAAGGAAGAGATGAGAGTAAGGAAAGTAGGAAGGAAGAAAGGAAAAGATGAGAGGAAGGAAGGTAGGAAGAAAGAAAAGAAGATATGAGAGGAAGGAAGGTAGGAAGGAAGAAAGGAAGAGATGAGAGTAAGGAAGGAGGAGGGAAGGTAGGTAGGACGAAGGGAAGGTAGGTAGGATGGAGGGAAGGTAGGTAGGATGGAGGGAAGGTAGGTAGGATGGAGGGAAGGTAGGTAGGATGGAGGGAAGGTAGGTAGGATGGAGGGAAGGTAGGTAGGTAGGAAGGAAGGAAGAAACGTGTTGAGACACGCCATATTGAAGTTGAGCCCAGGTGTTGTCTTTCTCATCAACCAGTGAGAGATACTCAGTTACCCTGTCATATCAATGTCTGTGTTAGAGCTACTGTTAGTCATCAACGACAGTGTCAATACTGTCAGTCATCAACTTCAGTGTCACTACTGTTAGCATCAACGACAGTGTCAATACTTGTCAGTCATCAACTTCAGTGTCACTACTGTTAGATAGATAGAAATGTTGGAAGGAAGGAAGGAAGGTAAGAAGTAAGGAAGGAAGGAAGGACAACCATCAACCTAAGATAATCCAAAATTCAGACAGTGATTTATTTCCATGTGGGTTGGTGGGGTAATGAGGAAGGGATGTGTTGACAGGCAGTGAGGGTGGTGAGTGATTGTGTAATTTGTCATTGTGCACTGATTACTATGGTGACTAGGCATATTTACTAGTCACCCCACACACTACAAGCTTCAGAACCTCTTGCAGTTCTAGGAACATGTCCAGTGACTCTATATGTGTATATATATGATAGAAAAATAGTAATAAACAACATTTTTATTGTTTGTTTAAACATGTTTTGTAAACAATATAATGACAGCAAAGTTTGTGTGGTTATTGTGTAGTATACAATGAGTGAATATATACCACAAGCCATAAAAGGTACTTGAAAAAATAAAATATTAAAAAATAAAAGAAAAAAGTAGAAAAAACAAAATAAACTATTGCCAGGTGACCGGCAGTCGCCGATGTTGCTGTAAGCGGTTCAATTTCTGTCCAACTTCATGCCTCCGTATCTCGCTAAGTATTGATTTGAAAAAAAAAAAAATTGGCTTATAAAACTCATAAAAAACTATCATTTCATAAGGATTTTTTTTTTTTTTGAATATTTTTCGACCCTGAGAACGAATTTGGGAGAGGGCCTCTTGACCCTCAAAGGGTTAAATGACTAGTATATTATGTAATGTTCACTGAGGAGAAACAAAACTAGACTGACTCACGACGGCTGGAAGCGCGCAGACGCGGGCAGGCGGACAGGTCTGGTCACGAAACGGGCACAGTGCGAAAGTGCAAAACTCTGGACAAAATTTAGCTGAAAAAAACGGTTCCATACTCGAAAAGTACGATACTCAGAGCATACAAAACTCGGGGTTCCACTGTATTTTTATCTTGTTAAAGTGAGTTGCATTAAACTGACTTTACTGAACTTCCTCTTACTGATAGTTACTCTCAGCCTTGTAGTGATCTTTACCTAACTTGCTCTACTGATAGTTACTCTCAGCCTTGTAGAGATCTTTAAACTTGCTCTTACTGATAGGTAGGAAGTACAGTGCTTGCACTCTGAAGGAGTGAATGAGAGAAATACAGTGCCTGCACTCTGAAGATGGGAATTAAAGTGCCTGCACTCTGAAGGAGGGGTGAAGGTGGGAAGTAAAGTTCTTGCACTCTGAAGGAGGGGTGAAGGTGGGAAGCAAAGTGCCTGCTCTATGAAGGAGGGGTGAAGGTGGGAAGTAAAGTGCCTGCACTATGAAGGAGGGGTGAAGTAAAGTGCCTGCACTATGAAGGATGGGTGGTGGTGGGAAGGTCACTGAGTGCACCCTGAAGGAGGGGTGGTGGTGGGAAGCACAGTGACTGCACTATGAAGGAGGGGTGGTGGTGGGAAGCACAGTGACTGCACTCTGAAGGAGGGGTAGTGGTGGGAAGCACAGTGACTGCACTCTGAAGGAGGGGAGGGGTGGGAAGCTCACTGAGTGCACCCTGAAGAAGGGGTGGTGGTGGGAAGCACAGTGACTGCACTCTGAAGGAGGGGTGGTGGTGGGAAGCACAGTGACTGCACTCTGAAGGAGGGGTGGTGGTGGGAAGCACAGTGACTGCACTCTGAAGGAGGGGTGGTGGTGGGGAAACACAGTGACTGCACTCTGAGGGATGTGTGGGAATATTTACAGTTTGGATGAACATCTGAAGTGTAATATCAGTCCTCCTCTTGCAAGACAGTGATGGAGAAAGTGCTTCTTCTTTATTGAGTCACATTACCTCAGTGGTGTGTTTAAAATAATAATAATATTAATTATAATTAATTATAATGATTATTGTAAAAGGTCATATGTTTTCAATTTTATTTTGCAGGTCGTTTGATACGAGAGACTGGCACTTGTAGTGTCAGTACTGCAGGTCATCCTGGTACAAGAAGGTGGCACTTTTAGTGTCAATACTGCAGGTTTTCCTGGTACAAGAAGGTGGTACTTGTAGTGTCAATACTGCAGGTCATCCTGGTACAAGAAGGTTGTACTTGTAGTGTCAATACTGCAGGTCATCCTGGTACAAAAGTGGTACTTGTGTACAATACTGCAGGTCATCCTGCTACAAAAGGTGGCACTTGTAGTGCCAATACTGCAGGTCATCCTGCTACAAGAAGGTGGCACTTGTAGTGTCAATACTGCATGTCATCATGTCATCCTGGTACAAGAAGGTGGCACTTGTAGTAACAATACTGCAGGTCATTCTGGTACAAGAAGGTGGTACTTGTAGTGTCAGTACTGCAGGTCATCCTGGTACAAGAAAGTGGTACTTGTAGTGTCAATACTGCAGGTCATTCTGGTACAAGAAGGTGGTATTGTATTGTCAATACTGCAAGTCATCTTGGTACAAGAAGGTGGTACTTGTAGTGTCAATACCGCAGGTTATCCTGGTACAAGAAGGTGGCACTTGTAGTAGTCAATACAGGTTATCCTGGTACAAGAAGGTGGTACTTGTAGTGTCAATACTGCAGGTCATCCTGCTAAGAAGGTGGCACTTGTAGTGTCAATACTGCAGAGTCATACTGGTACGAAGGTGGTACTTGTAGTGTCAATACTGCAGGTCATCCTGCAACAAGAAGGTGGCACTTGTAGTGTCAATACTGCAGGTCATCCTGGTACAAGAAGGTGGTACTTGTAGTGTCAATACTGCAGGTCATCCTGCTACAAGAAGGTGGCACTTGTAGTGTCAATACTGCAGGTCATCCTGGTACAAGAAGGTGGTACTTGTAGTGGCAATACTGCAGGTCATCCTGCTACAAGAAGGTGGCACTTGTAGTGTCAATACTGCAAGTCATCCTGCTACAAGAAGGTGGCACTTGTAGTGTCAATATTGCAGGTCATCCTGCTACAAGAAGGTGGCACTTGTAGTGTCAATATTGCAGGTTATCCTGGTACAAGGTGGTACTTGTAGTGTCAACACTAACAACAGTGTTTATACAGTGACGTCACTGTAACAAGTGTTTATACAGTGACATCACTGTAACAACAGTGTTTATACAGTGACAACACTGTAACAACAGTGTTTATACAGTGACATCACTGTAACAACAGTGTTTATACAGTGACAACACTAACAACAGTGTTTATACAGTGACAACACTGTAACAACAGTGTTTATACAGTGACATCACTGTGACAACAGTGTTTATACAGTGACATCACTGTAACAGCAGTGTTTATACAGTGACAACACTGTAACAACAGTGTTTATACAGTGACAACACTGTAAGAACAGTCTTTATGCAGTGACAACACTGTAAGAACAGTGTTTATACAGTGACAACACTGTAACAACTGTGTTGGTACTACAACACTTGTAGTGTCAACAACAGTGTCATAAGGTTAATGTGTCATAAATATCTACTAGTGTCATCCTTCCTATTCCTCAGACACTATTACCCCTACGCGTTTAGTGCTTGCTATACTTAAAATAATAGAATAATACAGAAATATTAGTTTTCTTTGTAATAAAATATTCTCAAATATCCTTTGATTAAAGAACGTGAGAAGTTATTGTTCACTATGTCTGAAATACCTGAAAAACAATGTGTTGAGGCAACACAATGTACAATTGTTCATGTAGGAGAACAATTATATCAACATTCACATGAAAAACAATGTGTTGAGGCAACACAATGTACAGTTGTTCATGTCGGAGAAAAATTATATCAACATTCACATGAAAAACAATGTGTTAAGGCAACACAATGTACAGTTGTTCAAGTAGGAGAACAATTATATCAACATTCACATTCACTCAAACAATCTTCACAACCACCTCAGTGTGAATATCAGACCAGGTTTATCATAGGCAAAAAAACACTTCAGTGTTCAGAATGTCTGAAAGACTTTTCTAAAAAATCACATTTAGTAAATCACATGAGAACTCATACTGGAGAGAAGCCATATCAGTGTTCAGAATGTCTGAAAGACTTTTCTAGAAAATCTTGTTTAGTAAGTCACATGAAAACTCATACTGGAGAGAAGCCATATCAGTGTTCAGAATGTCTGAAAGACTTTTCTAAAAAATCTTGTTTAGTAAGTCACATGAGAACTCATACTGGAGAGAAGCCATATCAGTGTTCAGAATGTCGGAAAGACTTTTTTAGAAAATCTTGTTTAGTAAGTCACATGAGAACTCATACTGGAGAGAAGCCATATCAGTGTCCTGAATGCCTGAAAGACTTTTCTTGGAAACAAGGTTTAGAAAGACATATTAGAACTCATACTGGAGAGAAGCCATATCAGTGTTCTGAATGCCTGAAAGACTTTTATGAAAAATCAAGCTTAGTAAATCACATGAGATTTCATACTGAAGAGAAGCCTTATCAGTGTTTAGAATGTCTGAAAGACTTTTCTGAAAAATCAAGCTTAGTAAATCACATGAGATCTCATACTGGAGAGAAGTTATACCAGTGTTCAAAATGTCTGAAAGACTTTTCTAAAAAATCAAACTTAGTAACACACATGAGAACTCATACTGGAGAGAAGCCATATCAGTGTTTAGAATGTCTGAAAGGCTTTTCTGAAAAATCAAGCCTAGTAAGTCATATGACAACTCATACTGGAGAGAAATACCAGTGTTCAGAATGTCTGAAAGAATTTTCTAAAAAAACAAATTTAGTAAGTCACATGAGATCTCATACTGGAAAGAAGCCATACCAGTGTTCAGAATGTCTGAAAGACTTTTCTATCAAATCACTTTTAATAAGTCACATGATATCTCATACTGGAGAGTAGTTATACCAGTGTTCAGAATGTCTGAAAGAGTTTTCTAAAAAATCAAACTTAGTAACACACATGAGAACTCATACTGGAGAGAAGCCATATCAGTGTTCTGAATGCATGAAAGACTTTTCTAGAAAATCATGTTTAGTAAGTCACATGAAAACTCATACTGGAGAGAAGCCATATCAGTGTTCAAAATGTCTGGAAGACTTCTAAGTCACATGAGAAGTCATATTAGAGAGGAAGCTTTGTCAGAGGTTGTATCATGTGTCATAAACTAATATTTCTTAAAATACCAATACTGATAAAACCCTTTCACTGTTGGTCTCGTAATATTACTGCTGGCAAGCCAGTGTTGGTCCTGTAATATTACTGCTGGCAAACCAGTGTTGGTCCCGTAATATTACTGCTGGCAAGCCAGTGTTTTTCCCGTAATATTACTGCTTGCAAGTCAGTATCAGTCCCATAATATTATGGCTTGCAAGCCATTACAGTGGACCCCCGAGTTACGAGCACCCTGGAAATCGTACAATTATGTAAGTATAATATTGTAAGTGCTTTTGTAAGTGTTTTTTTGGGGGTCCGAAATGGACTAACGTACTTGACATTATTTCTTAAGGGAGTAAATTCGTTCGGTAATGGCACTTGAGCAGGCTTCTGGAATGAATTTTGCTTGTTACTCAGGGGTCCACTGTATCAGTCCCATAATACTATACTAGGGATGTATCGGATGTGAAAAATTTAGATATCCGGTATGGGGATGTGTATACGGATGTCTTACTTATTTTGAGGATGCGGATATCTGCTTACAGTAAAATACGGATGCGGATGCGGATATTTGCTTACAGTAAAATACGGATGCGGATGTGGATATCTGCTTACAATAAAATGCGGATGCGGATTACGGATGTCACATCTTGACATCCGGGCGGATGCGGATTTTGCAGGACAGTCATAAAACACCTGATTTTTTTTTTTGCCATAAGAACATAAGAAAGGAGGAACAATGCAACAGGCCTACTGGCCCATACAAGTGTTGCATATATGTCTAATTTACCAACTCGTCAGTTCTCTGAACCATTCATTTACATCCTGTCTGACACAGCAACATCTTGGTATCTTAATACAGGGATTTCTTCGCTTGCCTATTCCTTGGGCATGACCTACTTCTACATTGGACAAATGTGACACCTCCTACAACTGCTGCACCTCTCCTGTCTACAGTATATAAGCTTCCTCTATGCACATATGCTGTATTCTATTCAAGATTGATGGACTGACAACATTGACTCAAGATTGAGGGACTGACCACCTCAATTTAGATAAATGCAAAGTTCTAAAGCTCGGGAATGTTCATAACCCTAGCACCTACCAGCTTAATAATGTTGAACTCAGCCATACAGAATGCGAAAAGAATTTGGGGGTTATGGTAAGCAGCAACCTCAAACCAAGTCAGCAATGCCTAAGCGTAAGAAATAAGCAAATAGATTACTGGGATTTATATCAAGAAGTGTAAGCAACAGAAGTCCAGCGGTTATATTACAGCTTTATACATCATTAGTAAGGCCTCACCTAGATTACGCAGCTCAGTTCTGGTCTCCATTTTACAGAATGGATATAAATTCGTTAGAAAACATTCAGCGACGAATGACAAAGTTAATTCATAGCATTAGAAATCTTCCGTATGAAGAAAGATTGAAGACCCTTAAATTACATTCACTTGTAAGATGAAGAATGAGGGGAGACATGATCGAGGTATATAAGTGGAAGATGGGTATTAATAATGGGGATATAAATAAGGTCTTGAGGATATCTCTCCAAGAGAGAACTCGCAATAATGGATTCAAATTGGATAAGTTTAGATTCAGAAAGGATATAGGAAAATATTGGTTTGGAAATAGGGTAGTTGATAAGTGGAACAGTCTGCCTAGTAGGGTTATTGAAGCTAGGACCTTGGGTAGTTTCAAATTTAGGTTGGATAAATACATGAGTGAGAGGGGTTGGATTTGAGTGATACTAGCACTTGTGGACTGAACCATCTTTGCTCTGTGGAGACTTTTCTACTGTGCTTCCGTTCTTAGCTACCTGAGATTGGATGATGGCTTCCCTTGACTACGAACAGCTATATCCCCAAATGAAGGCGGAATTAGCGGAAGCTAGAAGAGAAATTCAACGATTGAAGGGTATATGCGAAGGATTATCCCGGAACAATGTGCGATGATCAGACCAACGAATGGATGCTAGTCGGTTCTGAAGGGACGAAGCTGAAGTTGAAGAAGGTCCAGGAGACTGCTGTGAAAACCAGCAACTCTTTTTCCTTGTTATCAGACTAATGTGAAGACATCCCAGCGATGACCATCTCTACAAAGACCGTCGAGAACGTCATGAACACCGCCAGTCGAGGTAAGAACATTGTTTTAGTTGGGGATAGTCAGATTAGGTTTATGGATAGAGAATTTTGTCTAAAGGATCTAGGAATAAGATGGACGAGTTGAGATTAGTTGCAAGTATGGGTAATATTGATGTTTTTGCAATAACTGAGACATGGTTTAATATGAAAAATCGGGACATGCCTGCCGAATGTCACATTCAGGGTTTTAAATTGTTCCAAGTAGACAGAAGTATCGGGAAGGGGGGTGGGGTTGCACTCTATGTCCGTGATCATTTAAATTGTTGCATAAAAACGGGTATAAAGTCTGAAATAACACATACAGAGTCTGTCTGGATAGAATTTTCAAAGGGGTGTGAAAAATTGATTTTAGGCGTGATTTACCATCCTCCAAACTTAGATAGGGAACGAGGGAGGCTACTTTGGGAGGAAATTGTTAAGGCCACAAGGCACAATAACGTAATAATTCTAGGGGACTTTAACTTTAGTCAGATTAATTGGAATTTCTTGACAGGGAATTTAGAATCTAACGACTTTTTAGAAGTAGTTCAGGATTGCTTTTTGAAGCAGTTTGTGACAGAACCTACAAGGGGAAATAACTTACTTGACTTGGTTCTGGCAAGCAAGGAAACCCTTCTTAATAATTTAGAAATTACAGAGGAACTCGGCTCAAGCGACCACAAGTCAATTACCTTTAGCATTGAATGGATGTATGATAGTAGGGATAATTCAGTAACTGTCCCAGATTTTCGCTTAGCAGATTATAATGGACTTAGAGAACACTTATCAACTGTGGACTGGGGTAATGAAGAGAGGTATCAATATGACAGTTTTCTTAACACTATACAGGCTGCCCAAAGAACATTTATCCTGTATAAAGAAATTAGATCAAGTAGAAATGACCCAAAATAAATGAATAATAGGCTCAAGTATCTTTTAGGGCAGAAGAAAGGAATTTATAGGCTCATAAAAAGAGGTGAGGGTCATCTTATAAATCAGTATACTGACATTAAGAGGGATGTTAAAAAGGGGATAAGAAAAGCTAAACGGGACTATGAAATTAAAGTTGCTAGGGATTCAAAACTAACCCCAAAAGTTTTTCCAGGTTTATAGAACAAAAGTTAGGGATAAGATAGGTCCCCTTAAAAATAACTCTGGGCATCTTACTGACAAGGAGAATGATATGTGCTCTATTTTTAATAATTATTTTCTCTCGGTTTTTACACAGGAAGACACTAATAATATCCCAGTAATTAATTTTTACAGAGGCCCAGAAGAAGATAAATTATGTAATATCACAGTCACTAGCAGAAATGGTTATGAAACAACTAGACCGACTGAAACAAAATAAATCGCCGGGTCCTGATGAGCTTTTTGCAAGGGTTCTTAAGGAATGCAAAATGAAACTCTGTGAACCATTATCTAACATTTTTAATTTATCTCTTCAAACAGGTGTTGTGTCTGATATGTGGAAGATGGCTAATGTAATTCCTATTTTTAAAGCAGGGGACAAGTCACTACCGTCAAATTACCGCCCAATAACCCTGACCTCAATTGTAGGTAAATTACTAGAGTCAATTATAGCTGATATTATTAGAAGCCATCTAGATAACCATAATTTGATTAATGATACTCAGCATGGATTCACGAGGGGCCGTTCCTGCCTATCTAATTTATTAACCTTCTTCAGTAAAGATTTTGAGGCTGTTGATCACGATAAAGAATTCGACATTGTTTATTTAGATTTTAGTAAGGCTTTTGATAGAGTACCGCACCAAAGACTGTTAGAGAAAGTGGCAGCTCATGGCATTGGGGAAAAGTGCTTTCATTGATCAAGTCATGGCTCACCAATAGGAAGCAGAGAGTGTGCATAAATGGGGTTAAATCTGAGTGGGGATCTTTAACAAGTGGTGTTCCACAGGGATCAGTCTTAGGCCCGTTTGTTATTTATAATATATATCAATGACCTTGACGAGGAATTACTAGTGATATGAGCAAATTCGCCGACGACACGAAGATAGGTAGGATAATTGATTCAAACATAGATGTCATAGAACTTCAGGAAGATTTAGACAAACTTAATTCATGGTCAGAAAAGTGGCAGATGCAGTTCAATGTAGATAAATGCAAGGTTCTGAAGCTCATGAGTGTCCATAATCCAAGCACTTATAAGTTAAATAACGTAGAACTTAGCCTTACAGATTGCGAGGACTTGGGGGTGATGGTAAGCAGCAACCTTAAACCAAGACAGCAATGCCTAAGCGTACATAATAAGGCAAATAGATTACTAGGATTTATATCGAAGTGTTAGCAACAGAAGTCCAGAGGTTATATTACAGCTTTATACATCATTAGTAAGGCCTCACCTAGATTACGCAGCTCAGTTCTGGTCTCCATATTACAGAATGGACATAAATTCATTAGCTGCCCCTAATGCCATGGCATGCCAGTGGCTCTCCTTGCATTACTGTTTTATAATTGTAACTACCAATAACAATGTACACTTGTAACATGCATCGAAATCAAATATTATTATTATTACCTGGAGTTTACCTGGAGAGAATTCCAGGGGTCAACGCCCCTGCGGCCCGGTCTGTGACTAGGCCTCATGTTGGACCAGAGCCTGATCAAGCAGGCTGTTACTGCTGGTCACACACAGTCCAACATACGAACCCCAGTCTGGCTGGTCAGGTACCGACTTTAGGTGCCTGTCCAGTGCCTGTGAAGACAGCCAGGGGGTTGTTGGTAATCCCCTTGATGTATGCTGGGAGCGTTGAACAATCTTGGGCCCTGACACTTATTGTGTTGTCCCTCAACGTGCTAGTGGCACCCTGCTCTTCATTGGGGGATGTTACATCGCCTGCCGAGTCTTTTGCTTTCGTAGGGTGATTTTTGTGTGCAAGTTTGGTACTAAACCCTCGAGAATTTTCCATGTGTATATAATAATGTATCTCTCCCGCCTGCGTTCTAGAGAGTACAGGTTTAGGAACTTCAGCGTTCCCAGTAATTGAGGTGGTTTATCGCGGTTATGCGTGCTGTGAAGGTTCTCTATTATAGAAAACATTCAGCGTAGAATGACTAAATTAATACATAGCATTAGAAATCTTCCTTACGAAGAAAGATTGAAGACCCTTAAATTACATTCACTTGTAAGACTTAGAATGAGGGAGACATGATCGAGGTATACAAGTGGAAAATGGGTATAAACAAAGGGGATATAAATAAGGTCTTGAGGATATCGCTCAAGAGAGAACTCGCAATAATGGATTCAAGTTAGATAAGTTTAGATTTAGAAAGGATATAGGAAAGTATTGGTTTGGAAATAGAGTAGTTGATGAGTGGAACAGCCTGCCTAGTAGGGTTATTGAAGCTAGGACCTTGGGTAGTTTCAAATTTAGGTTGGATAAATTCATGAGTGAGAGGGGTTGTATTTGAGTGGGACTTGCACTGAGTGGATAAATTGTCAAAGCTTTTTCTTGGGTAGCATTGTAAATTGGGTTGAGCAAATATTCTGTTAGTGGCACGGATTGTGAAGGACTTGCCTAGTATGGGCCAACAGGCCTGCTGCAGTGTTCCTCCTTTCTTATGTTCTTATCTGCCAGAAAATAATGAGACATGAAGAAAAAACAATAATAACATGACACTTACCTTTATTGAAGACTCTTCTTAGTGT
>WNWK01033949.1:0-20762 GCA_009830355.1 Cherax destructor | reverse complement strand
ACCTGTCGTTCAACACAATTCCATGTAAATTATGAAGGGAAAAAAAAGTTTGAGGTCTATTCCCACCCGTTTGTTATATTATTCAAGATTTATATGTTTCATTTCATAAAGGGATAAAGGGGGGGGTTAAGGGGGCTTAAGACCCCATAGACTTACCCCAGGTAAATTAAGGCTGTTCATAAACCTTACTCATAAAAAAATAAAAAAAAGAAGGAACATGCAGCGGGCCCTTTATTTGGCCCATCCGAGGCAAGTCCAAGCCCCCAACCGCCTTAAGACAAAAACCCTGCCCCACCCAAATTTAGGTTACATTCATTTTGGGAAGGAGAGGGCATCTCCCCCGGGGGCACGCCAGTGGCCCAACTCACCCCCACCCCCCCCACTCAATTTATCAAAGCCAACCACCTTTTTATTTAACCCTCCCCAGGAGTCAGGCCATTTCCACTTAAGGAATTATTACGGCACCCAACCTAGAGCACAAGCTTGTGGTCCAACTCAAACCCACCCACCCAACTCATGCTTTTCCCCCAACCTTTTTAAACTACACAACGCCCCGCCCCTATGACGGTACTGGGGAGTTTGTTCCACTCATCCACAACTCTATTCCCAAAACCCAAACCCTTTCCATACCCTTTCCCCAAATTGAACTTTTCCCAACTTAAACCATTCTTTTGGTCCTGTTTTGGCGGGATTTTTTAAGACGCATTTACACCCCCCTTTATTTATTCCTTTTTTCCATTTATACACCTCAATCATACCCCCCCAATTCCCTACGCCTTCTAGAGATTGCAGATTCAAGGCCCTCAGTCTATCCTCATAGGGAAGATTTCTGATACATGGGATAAACTTTGTCATCCTCCTCTGTACGTTTTCCATTGCATTTATATCCATTCTGTAATACTATGACCAGAACTGCAGCATAATCTAAATGAGGCCTAACCAAAGATATATAGAGTTGAAGAACAACCTGAGGACTTCTATTATTTATACTTCTTGATATGAAGCCAAGGATTCTCTTAGCTTTATTGTGAACACTTATGCATTGTTGTCTTGGTTTCAGATTACTACTAACCAGAACTCCTAAATCCTTCTCGCAATCACAAGTATTAAGATCTACATTATTCAGTTAATGTGGCATGGTTATTGTCCTGCCCAATATTTAGAACTTTGCATTTGTCTACATTAAACTGCATCTGCCACTTCTCCGACCACTGCATCAGTCTATTCAAATCATCATGGAGTGCTCTAATGTTCTCATTAGAATGAATTAGACGGCCATTTTGGTGTCATCAGCAAATTTGCTTATGTTGCTATTTATTCCCTCATCTATGTCGTTTATGTAAATTGTAAACAAGTGGAACACCGCTTGAGACGTGCCCCATTCTGATTTCTCTCCATTTATGCAAACTCTCGCCGCCTATTTATCAACCATGCCTCTACCCAGGAAAAATTCTCCTCCTATTCCGTGTCCTTAATTCTCAGTAGCCTCTGATGTGGAACTTTATCGAAAGCCTTACTGAAGTCCATATACACAATATCATATTCATTACCATGATCTACCTCCTCAAACACCTTAGTGAAAAAGTTAGTAAATCTGTAAGACTGGAACGCCCCTAGTAAAACCATGTTGAGATTCATTATTCAATTTATGCCTTTCAAGATGGCTACGAATTGCCTCGGCAATTATTGATTCCATAAATTTACCAACTATTGGTCTATAGTTCGAAGCTAAGGACCTGTCACCTGCCTTGTAAATAGGTATTACATTTGCCCTTTTCCACTTGTCGGCACTATGCCAGTTCGTAGTGACATATTGAAAAGATTTGCCAAGGTTTGCTAAGTTCCTCTTTACATTCCTTTAAAATCTTGCAAACAGTTCATCAGGGCCTGGGGATTTGTTAGGTTTTAATTTCTCTATTTGCCTGAGGACCATGTCACTAATTACCCCAATCGAGCATAGTCTATTATCTTCGTGTTCTACATAATTTATTATTTCTGGAATTCCCTAGTATCTTCCTGAGAAAAAATTGAGAGAGTAAGTATTGAAAATTTCACACATATCCTTATAACTGTCCGTGATCTGTCCTGAGTTACTCTTAAGTGGGCCTATCTTGTCCCTAATCTTACTTCTGTATACCTGAAAGAACTCTTTTGGGTTAGTCTTCGAATCCTTCGACCTTAGCCTC
Organism: Cherax destructor; assembly: GCA_009830355.1. NCBI lineage: Eukaryota > Metazoa > Arthropoda > Malacostraca > Decapoda > Parastacidae > Cherax > Cherax destructor. Next base: position 18,576 of record WNWK01033949.1, on the reverse strand, counting down.
ATAATCCCTTTTGCTTTTCTTATTCCTATTTTATTTCTCTCTTTAATTGAAAATATTGATTTCATCTGTTCATCCCCTCTTTTGATACGCCTAATATGCCTCTTTTTTGACCAATGAGATGTTTTAATCTATTGTTCATCCATTTAGGATAATTTTTATTAGATCTAATTTCCTACTCGGAACAAAAGTTGTCTGGGCAGCTAGAACTATGCTCTGAAAACGTCATATTGGCAACCAAAACCACCTACCTGACCCATAGTCAGGTCATCCCAATTAGCCACCTAGGTAATTTCTCAGCCCCATGAAGTCGGCTAAGCGAAAGTCTGGAACAGGGACTTGATTGCAGTTACCTGGGTAATTCCATGATATATTGAAACTAAGTGATTTGTGATCGCTTTGCCCAAGCTCTTCATTAACCTCAAGATTATTAATTAGTGATTCTTTGTTGGCAAGAACCAAATCAGGCAAGTTGCTACCTCTAGTTGGTTCTGTCACAAACTGTTTTAAAATCAATCCTGAACCGTATCAAGAAAGTTACTAGACTCAAGATTGCCTGTCACATTGTTCCAATCAATATGTTTAAAGTTGAAATCTCCCATTAACACAACATTTTCATATCTAGACGCCTTATGAATTTCGTCCCATAGCAGCTTACTGCACTCCCTATCCAGGCTTGGGGGCCTGTAAATCACACACCAAAATTAATTTTTCGCGACCATCGAGAAACTGTAGCCAAACAGATTCTGTGTCCGATGTTTCTAATCTTATATCTTGTCTAACACAACAATTTAAATTATCTCTGACCTACATCGCCACTCCACCACCCTTCCTGTTGACCCTATCAGTGTGGAACAGTTTATATCCCTGTATGTTGCACTCGGAAGGCATTTCTCTATCTTTCAGGTTGAACCAGGTCTCTGTTATAGCAATAATATCTATATTACCTGCACTTGCAAGTAATCTTAGCTCATCTATCTTATTTCTTAGACTCCTACTATTTGTATAGTAAACCTTAAGGGAGCTAGTCACTCGTTGCCCTCTACTATCTCCTTTTTTTTTTGATCATAATAATCACAATATTAATAATCATAATAATAATAATAACGAAAATATGTTAGCGCTATATGCATTATGATATGATGTATTGTGGAGACATTAGCAAAGGTCTGCGGTGAGTTACCAAGTGCCACTTGCTTCTTTTCTCAGTTTTATTAGAAGTATGATGTTGAAGTGATATCTATGTCTGGAATGATATATATATATATATATATATATATATATATATATATATATATATAATTTACCAAACTGAGCAGGCCAGGTTCGACCCACGACATCGTCTGCCTCAGAGACAACACAAAGTACGTGTCATTTTATCCACTTCGCCATCGATCCTGGATAGGATGACACGTACCTTGTGTTGCTCTTGAGGCAGGACAGTGTGTCGTGGGGTCGAACCGGCCCGCCGCAGTTTGGTGAATGTTTCAATACCACTTGTTTCGTGTTTCATTACATATGTATATATATATATATATATATATATATATATATATATATATATATATATATATATATATATATATATATATATATATATATATATATATATATCCACAGCCTCATGTAAAAAGTTAAAAATGTTCATTACAGTTTTTTCGATTTATGGAAGTAATATTTAATTTTGCATATCCTATTTATTACTAACTAAAATTAGTGTATTTTTGTTCCATTGGGCTCAGCATTAAAACACACTGACAGTAGTTTATTGTACAATTCTTAATTGGCCGAGTTTTACATGGTAATCCCAATTTGGAAAAACAATTGCATTCTTATTCATTAAAATCACAATCAATCATTCTTCGGTGACAGTTACAAATATACTAATAATAGTGCATATTTATAACGCAATCCAGATTTCTACCAGATTACTGACATATATCATCCATAATTATTTGAGAATACTGAAAGCATATTAAAAAAATAAAACCCAGATTACTAAGTGATTTCCCAAGATTTCTTACAGATTACGCCCACCTTAACATTTGATTACTCAAGGAATGTTGGAATATTACTGCTAGAGTGCTTATAAAATATTCAAAGATTTCATTGATTTTTTTGCTAAATTACTAAAATAATACTTGAAGATTACTCACACATTACTTCCAGATTTCTCACATATTACTCCCACATTATTTCAAGATTACTCCCACATTACTTCCAGATTACTCTCACAAAACTTCCATCTTACTCCCACATTACTTCCAGATTATTTCCAGATTACTCCCATATTAATCCCACATTATTTCTAGATTACTCCCACATTACCCCATGATTACTGCTAAGTTACCCCAGAATTACTCAGCGCACGGCACTCATAAGGTGGAGCCTGAGTGTCTTGCTAATCTGCACACCACCTTTATGGCACTATAAATTGCTCGGAGGTAATACAGTGCTACGATAAATGTAATTCCCTGTAGCTGACAACCACTCGTACATTTTGTAGAGTACGCAAGTGCACTCTGGTACTGCGTAGTGGACACAGGCGTAGTACTGTGACTCGCTGCCTAAAGTAAGCAGATGTACTCTGGTAGTGATTCACTGAGTGATAATACAATAATGAACCGATAGGGTCATGCAGAAATTCGTCATGTTGAGTACACGGATGTACTCTAGCTTATGCAATGTATAATGTACATACAGGTGCTCGGATGTTAAAGTCTAGTTATTGATTGAGTAATTGTGAGCACAATCATCGAGATTAACTTTAGGACAATTGATTTCCTGTGTATTTTTAATACCACTACTACTAATAATAATAATATACCCAGAAAGGTGAATATCTTCTGGTGTACATACATAGAGAGTTTAATTTTATCCTTATGTAAAGGATTCAACTGTTCTTGGCTGTTCGTAAACAGGAGATATGTGGCCCTAATGACCATTGCGTAGTTAACAACCCTTACACACAAACAGAATAATAATAATAATAATAATAATAATAATAATAATAATAATAATAATAATGACAATAATATTAATAATAATAATGGCAATAATATTAATAATAATGACAATAATAGTAATAATAATGACAATAATATTAATAATAATGACAATAATACTAATAATAATGACAATAATACTAATAATAATAATAATGTCAATAATACTAATACTACTACTACTACTAATAATATTAATAATAATAATAATAATAATGCCAATAATAATAATGCCAATAATAATAATAATAATAATAATAATAATAATAATGACAATAATAATAATAATAATAATAATAATAATAATAATAATAATAATAATAATAATAATAATAATAATAATAATATCGAAAGTAAAACTAGTTTGAGTAATATAACTTGCAAGTACAATTCCTTGGAGTCGCATAATTCACATCACTGTGTGTAGAAGCTCAGCGGTGAAGGTATTCAAATCTCATTGAGTTTACCAAAAATACTTTCCCAATAAATTCCAGTAAAATAAATGACTTTCGTGAGTTTGCTCAATGAAGCCATTTATTTCCCTGTATATTTATGGCTCCATTAAACGTGAGGTCGTCACGCCCCTTGCTAGAGAATTATTATATATTTATATATTTATTTATTTCTGTAATAAAACACTGGAAGGTATTTGTTGAGTTGACAGGACAGCCTTGAATAGTTTGTTCTATGCGTATTGTACATTATGTACACTGTACCTGTCAAGTACATCATATAAACTGATATTGTATCAAACATCATATACTGTACATAATTCATGCCTTATACATCGTGTACACTGTTCTTGTTTGTGCATTATGTACAATGATCTTTGTACATCATATACACTGCTGTTCCTGCATATCATTTACACTTGTGGGATTCAATGGGATGTTTATAATAATTAAAATAAATATTCACGAAATTTAGCAGTATCACTGAAGAGACAGGAGCTAGATCTCGTCGCTGGTAATGCTGACGGAAGATTCTTCCATAAAAATTTGTTCTATGGTCACAATGGTGGGCCATTGTGACAATGCACTTGACAGTAAGTCTTATATATGTTCCTTTAGGTACATTACTGGTGATGTGTGTTTGTTGTCTACGTTCCGGCGGGGATGGTTGGAGGGAGAGAGGAAGGTTGGAGGAGGTGAGGGATGGTTGGAGGTGTGGGGATGGTTGGAGGAGGTGAGGGAAGGTTGGAGGAGGTGAGGGGATGGTTGGAGGTGTGGGGATGGTTGGAGGAGTGAGGGAAGGTTGGAGAGGAGGTGAGGGGATGGTTGGAGGTGTGGGGATGGTTGGAGATGTGAGGAAGGTTGTGGAGGTGAGGGATTGGTTGGAGGTGGGGGATGGTTGGAGGTGTGGGGATGGTTGGAGGATGTGAGGGAGGTTGGTGGAGGTGAGGGGATGGTTGGAGGAGTGTGAGGGATGGTTGGAGGTGTGGGGATGGTTGGAGGATGTGAGGGATGGTTGGAGGAGTGAGGGATGGTTGGAGGTGTGGGGATGGTTGGAGGAGGTGAGGGATAGGTTGGGGAGGTGAGGGGATGGTTGGAGGAGGTGAAGGGATGGTTGGAGGAGGTGAAGGGATGGTTGGAGGAGGTGAAGGGATGGTTGGAGGAGGTGAGGGATGGTTGGAGAAGGTAGGGGATGGTTGGAGGAGGTGAAGTAATGGTTGGAGGAGGTGAAGGGATGGTTGGAGGAGGTGAAGTAATGGTTGGAGGAGATGAAGGGATGGTTGGAGGAGGTGAGGGGATGGTTGGAGGAGGTGAGGGGATGGTTGGAGGAGGTGAGGGGATAATTGGAGGAGGTGAAGGGATGGTTGGAGGAGGTGAGGAAATGGTTGGATGTAAGGGGATGGTTGGAGGAGGTGAGGAAATGGTTGGAGGTAGAGGGGATGGTTGGAGGGAGAGAGGAAGGTTGGAAGAGGTGATGGGATGGTTGGAGGAGGTGAGGAAATGGTTGGAGGTGAGGGGATTGTTGGAGGAGGTGAGGTGATGGTTGGAGGAGGTGAGGGGATGGTTGGAGGATGTGAGGGATGGTTGGAGGATGTGAGGGGATGGTTGGAGGTGAGGGGATGGTTGGAGGGAGAGGGGATGGTTGGAGGGAGAGCGGATGGTTGGAGGGAGAGCGGATGGTTGGAGATAGAGCGGGCGGACGGAGGAGGTGAGGGGATGGTTGGAGGAGGTGAATGGATGGGTGGAGGAGTGAGGGGATGGTTGGCGGAGGTAAGGGGATGGTTGGAGGAGATGAGGGGATGGTTGGAGGTGAGGGGATGGTTGGAGGAGGTGAGGGGATGGTTGGAGGAGGTGAGGGGATAGTTGGAAGAGGTGAGGGGATGGTTGGAGGAGGTGAGGGGATGGTTGGAGGGAGAGGGAATGGTTGGAGGGAGAGCGGAGGGATGGAGGAGGTGAGGGGAAGGAAGGCTGGGAAGTAGAGAGGGCTGGGAAAGAGAGTGAGTGAGAGTTGTGAAGCATCAAGGCTAGGTTTGAACTGTGACATGCACAGTAATAACAAGGATATATATATATATATATATATATATATATATATATATATAAATATATATATATATATATATATATATATATATATATATATAACCAATGCATATGCATTACATTCTACATCTAGAATGCAATACATATGCATTGGGTGAACTTCATGACTGATGTTCACAATTAACTGACACTTAAATGCAGTGGATACATTTTAGCCCACACAGGACTCAAGTCCGGCAGACCGGACTTGAGTCCTGGAGATGGGAAGTACAGTGCCGGCACTCTGAAGGAGGGTGTTAATGTTGCAGTTTTGTAGCTGTAGTATAAGCACGCCTCTGGCAAGACAGTGATGGAGTGAGTGATGATGAAAGTTTTCTTTGTCGAGCCACCCTGCCTTGGTGGGAAACGGCCTATGTGTTTATATATATAATATATATATATATATATATATATATATATATATATATATATATATATATATATATATATGTCGTGCCGATTAGGTAAAACTGGTCAATTAGCAAGAAGTCATCTAAAATTAAGACCTTTCTAAAATTTTCTCTTATACGATTAAAGATATATTTTTATCATTTATATTAATGTAAGAATTAATAATTTTGTACTAAGAGAAACTTTGAAAACCTACCTAACCTTATTACAACAAGCGCAATTTAATTTAGCCTAACCCAACTAAATATATTTTAGATACGTTAACATTAATTTAATAATAAACAAACACAATGAAATATATTTTTTTCGTTATGTTCAGAATGATTTTGGCGAAATTATTGCATACACAAATTTTCACTTGTCATATATGGCAAGGTGAGCGTTGCTATTTAAGCCAAAATCGCAAGTTTTACCTAATCGGCACGACATATATATATATATATATATATATATATATATATATATATATATATATATATATATATATATATATATATATATATATATATTATATATTTGTAACCACGAACGAGTGCTATTTAATCAATAACAACACTACAACTTGCCGGGAGGATCGAACCCGTGTTGTTTTAGCCAGCCTCATGGTGAGCGAAAATTCCACGACGCTCTAACCCACAGGACCATACAATCTTACAAGAATCACACACTCAGCAGAACTAGGTGTTTTACCGTGATCCGAGACATACGATGGTGTGGGTGCCTCAGAGCTAATTTCATCCTCCTCCCCGTTCGGTGTACTAGCCTCCACGAGCAGTATTTATGTTATTGTAACCACGAATGAGTGGTATTTAATCAATAGCAACATACTGTTGTCGCCCGCCTCATGGTGAGCGAAAATTCCACGACGCTCTAACCTACGGGACCATACAATCCTACAAGAATCACGTACCCAGCAGAGCTAGATGTTGTACCGTGATTCCTCCCTGAAGTCTCTAATACCACTTCAACCAAGAGCACCCTTTTGGGAGCACCGCTGGGTAATGAACTCTTAAGAGGTGCGGTAGGAACTCAAGACCCCAGGTTCATTGAACCAGCCATGCGGTGGGACACCCTTGCAGACTCCTAGAGTAGACCAGCTCCTCCCAAAGAGCACAAATAGTGCCACTGGGACAAACCAATCATGCAAAAAATCGCCAACACAATGCTCACCAACGCTTCAGTAAAGGACAAAGCTCGTCTCCTAGCGGTGAAGGCACCACATTCATTAGATTTCCATTTAGCTGTTCCCAATTCCTCTCTGGGCACTCGATTCGACCCAGAGACCATTCGGACTGGTGTTGCTCTTCGCCTAGCCGCCCAAATACTCACCGAACATAGGCGTATTTGCGGAAGGGCGACGGCTGATCAATTCGGACTTCATGGTCTCGTGTGTCACATATCAAAAGGGAAGTATGCTAGACATGAAGAGGTCAATGAATGACATTATAAAGAGAAGCATCGCCACAGCCAGTTACCCAGCTCAACGGGCACCTCAAGTACAGAGGTTTGACGAAAGTCAAAAGCGTCCTGATGGAGCCACTATGCTACCCTGGAAGGATGGTAAGCAGATTCCCTGGGACTACACCTGTGCCGCCACATTGGCAGACACCTACTTGTCATACTCTGAAGCTGAAGGGGGTGGAGCTGCCAGCTACAGGGAGACCCAGACGACCCGCAGATAAGGCCTTCCCCCTTGCTATAACTTCATCCCAATGGGGTTGGAGACCCTTTGAGCATGGGGCAAGTGTGCTCTAAAGTTCCTCAAAGAGCTGGGTGAAAAATTCATCACAGAAACCAAGGATCACAGGGCGGCCAACTTCCTCTTTCAAAGACTCAGTTTTGCGATCCAGAGGCAAAATGCCTGCAGCATTCTGGTCACGCGGTCCACCGCCGGGGAGCTGAACGAAATATTCGAGATATAGCTCTGAGATGTTATCTACGTGTTTCTACTCCCTACTGTATTTTTGTCAATGTATTTTGTCTTTAAATAAAGTCTACATAGAATATAGAGGTGGTAGGAGAAGACAACATTCTAACAGCTCCGAGAAGATTCTTGAGTTTTCCCTGAAGTAAGTTTATTCTTTTCTCTGAGGATTAGGGTCCCAGCACAGTTCCAGAGGTGGTACCTCACTATTTTATATATATATATATATATATATATATATATATATATATATATATATATATATATATATATATATATATATATATTATATATATATATATATATATATATAATATATATATATATATATATATATATATATATATATATATATAGGGTCGGAGACCCTTGGAGCATGGGGCAAGTGTGCTCTAAAGTTTCTCAAAGAGCTGGGTAAAAACTCATCATAGAAACCAAGGACCACAGGGCGACCAGCTTCCTCTTTCAGAGACTCAGTGTTGCGATCCTGAGGGAAAATGCCTGCAGCATTCTGGGCACGCGGCCCACTGCCGGGGAGCTGGACGAAGTATTTGACATGTAGCTCTGAGTTGTTATCTATGTTGTTTTACTCCTATTGTATTCTTGTCAATGTATTTTGTCTTGAAATAAAGTTTATACTCAGTCAAAAGATGGTGGTAGGGAAGTGGAATATTCAAATGACTTCAGAAAGAAATCTAAATATTCTTCCTTGAAGCCTTTTTATCCACTTCTCCGAGGCTATGGGTCCCACAATGTACACCAGAGGTGGACCCCATCATATATATATATATATATATATATATATATATATATATATATATATATATATATATATATATATATATATATATAGTATACATACATACATACATAGCAGGCCCAACGCTGTTCCACTGAGCCACGAAGATTACTATACAAAGATTTTTTACAGCCAGCGCAACTGTAACTTTGTTGTATTATCGGCAACGTCTGTGATAATGATGTAACTAAATCGTAGTTCTGCTATTTCCAAAATATTAATATCTTAGTGGTACAGAAATGGACGTGATACACTCAAGGACCACTATTCGAGTCTCCGTCCATTCTTCTGTTTATTTATTTACAGTATGTCAACACTACTTAACTTGAGTGAATGACCCGGGACATGCAGACTCGGAGAAGAGAATAAGAATACATTAGGAAAGAACCTACAGGCGTCTTTCTGGAGGGACTTCGAATATTTTCTTAGCCTACCTTCCTTTTATATTAATTATTTTAAAGTTTATAAATCTGTTGTATTCGAAATGAGAATAACACGCATGTCATCACAAAACCATCAGGCATAGGCAAGCCGCAGGCATTTACTCTCTAGACCACAACACTGGGTGGGGTTCTTTGTTGCCTTGAAGAGCTTGTCACCCAACTCCTTCCGAAACTTGAGTAAGCACTTGCCCCATGCTCCGAGTCTCTCCAAGCCTAATGGAACGAAGAGAGAGATAGTGTGTGTGTGTATGTGTGTGTGTACTCACCTATTTGTAGTTGCAGGGGTCGATTCATAGCTCCTAGCCTCTTCACTATCCGCTACTGGGTCTCTTCTCTCGCTGCTCCATGAGCTTTATCATACCTCGTCTTAAAACTATGTATGGTTCCTGCCTCCACTACATCACTTTCCAGACTATTCCACTTCCTGACTACTCTATGACTGAAGAAATGCTTCCTAACATCCCTTAGACTCATCTGAGTCTTCAAATTCCAATTGTGACCCCTTGTTTCTGGGTCCCCTCTCTGGAACATCTTGTCTCTGTCTACCTTATCTATTCCTCGCAGTATTTTATATGTCGTTATCATGTCTTCCCTAACCCTCCTGTCCTACAGTGTTGTCAGGCCGATTTCTCTTAACCTTTCTTCGTAGGACAATCCCCTTAGCTCTGGAACTAACCTTGTCGCAAACCTTTGCACTTTCTCTAATTTCTTGACGTACGTGACCTGGTGTGGGTTCCAAACTGGTGCTGCATACTTTAGTATTGGCCTGACGTACACGGTGTACAGTGTCTTGAACGATTCCTTGCTAAGGTGTCGGAACGCTTTTCTCAGGTTTGCCAGTCGCCCGTATGCTGCCGCAGTTACCTGGTTGATGTGTACTTCCGGAGACGTGCTCGGTGTTACACTCACCCCAAGATTTTTCTACTTGAGCGAGGTTTGCAGTCTTTGGCCACCTAGCCTGTACTCTGTCTGCTGTCTTCTTTGCCCTACCCCGATATTCATGACTTTGCATTTGGAGGGATTAAATTCGGAGAAGCCAATTGCTGGACCAGGTGTCTAGGATGCACAGATCTTTTTGTTGTCCTGCCTGATCCTCATCCGATTTAATTCTATTTATTAATTTCACATCATCTGCGAACAGAGACACTTCTGAGTCTATCCCGTCCGTCATGTCATTCACATATACCGAGAATAGCACTGGTCCAAGGACTGACCCCTGCGGGACCCCGCTCGTCACAGGCGCCCACTGTGATACCTCATCACGCACCATGAGCCGTTGTTGCCTCCCTGTCAGGTATTCTCTGATCCATTGCAGTGCCCTTCCTGTTATACACGCCTGATCCTCCAGCTTCTGCACTAATCTCATATGAGGAACTGTGTCGAAGGCCTTCCTGCAGTCCAGGAAAATGCAATCAACCTACCCCTCTCTCTCGTTTCGTACCTCCGTTATTTTGTCATAGAACTCCAGGAGGTTTGTTACACAGGATTTGCCTTCCATGAATCCGTGCTGGCTGTCGTTGATAATCCTGTGCCGTTCCAGGTTCTCCACCACTCTTCTCCTGATGATTTTCTCCACGACTTTGTACACTATACACGTAAGTGACACTGAGCTATAGTTTAGTGCCTCTTTTCTGTCTCCTTTCTTAAAAATGGGAACTACATTTGCCTTTTTCCATACCTCAGGTAGCTGCCCAGTTTCAAGGGATGTGTTGAATATTGTGGTTAGTGGCACACACAGCATCTCTGCTCCCTCTCTAAGGACCCACGGGAAGATATTGTGTGTGTGTGTTTAAGGAAACGCCGGGAATTGAACCCGGGCCCTCCGTGCGTGAAGCGAGAGCTTTTGCCACAAGGCCACCGTACTCACCTAATTCACCTAATTGTGGTTGCAGGGGTCGAGACTCAGCTCATGGCCCCGCCACTTCGCTGTCCGCTACTGGGTCTCTGCTCTCCCTGCTCCATAAGCTTTATCATACCTTGTCTTAAAACTATGTATGGTTCCTGCCTCCACTATATCTTTCTCTAGACTATTCCACTTCTTGACTACTCTGTGGCTGAAGAAATGCTTCCTAACATCCCTTTGACTCATCTGAGTCTTCAGCTTCCAGTTGTGTCACCTTGTTTCTGTGTCCCTCTCTGGAACATCCTGTTCCTGTGTGTGTGTGTGTGTGTGTGTGTGTGTGGTTATGATTTAGTGTGTATTACTGATATCTTATTTCCTTGTGGTGTATCTTCATCCATCTGGTCGGGTTCTAGGAATTATTTACAATAGGCTTGTATCACTATTGATTGATTTCTCTCTCATTACTTCGTCTCTCATGAGAGCCTTATTAAAATAAAACTCCATCTGTCTGCTGACTTCTTTTCTTATGTTTACTGGGTATAGAACTTACGCTAGTTTATGCTGATGCTGTAATTAACCCCCCTTTTGTTAAAACAATGCATTTATGTTGGCTAATCCATTATGTACAAATTTGTTTTACTTAATTTCTTGCTGTTTGTTCAAACGACTGGTGCCTTCAAACAATTTCGATAAGCTGGTTGTTGTTTTTGTGTTTAGTGTCTATGACGTGAAATGCAGTACTTTTTGGTTTTTTCTTCTTTTCTAAACGTGAATGAATCCACAAATATCTGTCTTCCCTTTGGCTTACTTGATGTCAGATTGTTAGTTCCTTTTGTCTGCTTTGTCATGTTATTCGTTACCTTTTGGTATGTAGCATCATTCTTTATGTCTCTTGCTGTCTGATGTTATGTTGTTGTACATTTGTCGTTATCCGTGACATTGATTTACTCTTCTTCTTGTTGAGTTTGCCTATACAGTGGACCCCCGAGTAACGAACACCCCGGAAATCGTACAATTATGTAAGTATAATATTGTAAGTGCTTTTGTAAGTGTATTTTTTTGGGGGTCTGAAATGGACTAACCTACTTGACATTATTTCTTAAGGGAGTACGTTCGTTCGGTAATGGCACTTGAGCAGGCTTCTGGAATGAATTTTGCTCGTTACTCGGGGGTCCACTGTATTTCTCTCTTTTTTAAACTCACTACTTCATCTGGGCCTTTGCTACTATGTTGTCCCTCCCTGCTCCCTCCTATTCCTCACACTGATAACTTTTTCCTGCCAGAATGAGGCCAAGTATCATATATGCCACTTCTTTTAATTCCCTGTCATTCTGAAAGTTAACACGTGTTCCAGTAACTTTATGCTCTAAGCTTCGAATCATCTGGTAATGAGTGATAATCTTTATTGTCTCTTTCTGAAGGGGCTTTCATTTTGTCTGCAGACATCGTTTATCTAAATGAATTTTTTTTAGCTTGCAGGTAACTGCTAGCGTTTGTATTTTTCTTTTTATTTCATATATTTTTTAGTTCAGTAAATTCTTATAAATTCAAATTCAAGTATTTATTGCCTTTTATTAACTCAGAAAATCTAAACTAGAAAATGTGCTTCTATGTAGTGAAGTTGAAAATAATAATGTCAACACTGGCTGAAAACAATACATGCACCTTAGAACGCACCAGCTCGCCCGTGACCGGTCATAGCAACTCATGTACTGAAGAATTCACCAGTCCGCCATGGATCAGCCACAAAAATGAAGATATACCAATTTAATCACAACACGTTGCTTTAATAATAATCTAATCCATTAAGGCCTTTAAAAGAAATGTTTTTGGTTTGAATATATTTTTAATATTGGGGAAAAAAACTCTTGATTTAAAGACAGTTTTGTAAAATACCTCACTGAATTTTTATTCTGTAAACCGTGTATGAATAGCGACGTGGAGCGTATATGGAAGACAGAAAGAGAAAAAAAAAAGGAGTGAGGGAGAGGCGCAAAAACTGGGAAGAAAAATAATATTTTCGGAAAAGTAAAAGATAAATATTTACTCGAGTTCTCTAAGAGCATATAGACTGAGAGGCTCCCGGGGCTCCAAAGATTATGTTCCAGTCCTCCTATAGTGCTCCACAGACTATGACTACTCAATCCAGTACCTCACAGACTGTGACTAACCGTTCACATGTGTCACAGACTATCACCATCCCCTCCATTGCGTATAAAGACTATGACTATCCCTTCCAGTGCCTCACAGACTATAACCATCCCGTTCAGTGCATCACAGACTATGACCATTCCATCCAGAGAGCCACAAACTATGACCATCCCTTCCCGTGCGCCAAAGACTATCACCATCCCTTCACGTACGCCAGAGACTATAACCATCTCCTCCAATGCGTCACATACAATGACCATCCCCTCCAGAGCGCCACAAACTATGACCATCCCTTCCCGTGCGCGAAAGACTATCACCATTCCTTCACGTACGCCAGAGACTATAACCATCCCCTCCCGTGCGCAACAGACTATGATCATCCCCTCTAGTGCGTGACAGACTATGACCATCCCCTCCAGTGCGCCACAGACTATAACCATCCTCTCCAGTGCGCAACAAACTATTACCTTCCCCTCCCGTGCTCCACAGACTATGACCATCCCCTCTAGTGCGTCACAGACGATGATCATCCCCTCCCGTGCGCCACAAACAATGATTTTTCATACTACAGAACCAAACTTTATTTGGAACCGCAGAGGTATGACAGCTCACAACACAATACATGGAAATAATGGATGTATATGAATATACTTTGACGGCAAGAGTACGTTAGCAGCTTTTGAATTTCTCTTTAATTACTTATCGACTGAATGACGTGAATGAGCGATGACTACAGTGGGACAATCAAGAGAAAATTAACATCGGAATATAGTATAGATAAAATTACGAACACTAAGATGTTATTGTACTTTCCCTCTCTTGGCCTACAGTGAAGTACAACATGTGGACGAGCGTGTTTCTAACCCCATTATAGCTTCAGCACAAGATACACAGTGTGTGTTGCCAAGTGTGTGGCTTTCCTATCTTAGACGAGATCTGTCATAAATAAACGACTTTACGAAAGAGTGTGTGATTTGCCTGTCACTGATTTTTTTTTTTTAGTCTCAACCACAAATATTGTAAGTCTTGTATTCTGAACCACTTCTAGCATGCACATACGTCTGTCTCACACAGGTATTCTCAATCACAAAGTGTAAACAAGTGTATCTCTGTACTAGTATTTCCAATCATAAATAAACAGTATTTCGTCTCACACTGGTATTCTCACCACCAGACAATTCAGACAATTTTTTTTAATGCAAAGGCGAAGGCTGAACATTGCCACTAGAGTCCTTGTGATCTTGACAAACGACATTAACTTACACTGTTATCTTATTATTCCGTCCACACTGTCTCCTACTCCTGTTTTTATGTTCGTTATCACTCCGCTTATCACCTCCTTAATTTGTTAGCGGATTTTCTCGTTCCTCCTTCGTAATTGAGAGAGATGTCGAGAATCCAGTAGCGTTATCCATTTTTCATGTGGTGAATAGTGTACAATGTTATCCATTCATTATGTTCTGCATGTTGTACTGTGTCACCCATCTATCATGTGGTGAGTACTATACAGCGTCATCCATTCACTGTGATAGACATTGTACCCTGTCATTCATCATTCGTATATTTAAATACCCTTCATTGTTATCCCTATATCATGTGTAATACACAGTTCAGTGTTATCCATCTATCATGTGGTAAACACATCACAACATCACACATCTATCATGTGGTAAACACATCACAACATCACCCATCTATCATGTGGTAAACACTGCATAGTATCATATATTTACCATGTAAAAAACACATGCTATTCACCCATCATTTAATAAACATGGTACAGTGGTATCTATCTAGCATATAATACATATAGTTCATTAGTATCTAATCTATCATTTAAGAAACACATTTCAGTGTCGCCTATCTACCGTGCTACCTATCTACCGTGTTACCTATCTACACTGTCATCCATCGATCATGTGGTGAACAGGGTTTAGTGTCATCCATATTTTATGTGTTAAACACAGTATAGTGGGTGGGAGGGTGAATGAGTGAGGTGGATGTGAGGGTCATTAAGGGTGTGGGTGGGAGGGTAAATGAGGGTGTGGGTAGGAGGGTAAATGAAGGCGTGGGTGGAAAGGTGAATGAAAGCGCGAGTGGGATGGTTGGACGGTGAATGAGGGTGTTGGTGGGAGGGTGAATAAGAGTGTGGGTGGGAGGGTGTAAGTGGAAGGGTGTGGGTGAGGGTGAGCGAGGGCGTGAATGGGAGGCGTTGGTGGGAGGGTGTGGGTGGGAGGGTGAATGAGGGTTTGGGCGGGAGAGTTAATGATGGTATTGGCGGGAGGGTGAGTGAGGGTGTGGGTGGGATGGTGAATGACGGTGTGGGTGGAAGGGTGAATAAAGATGTGGGTAGGAGGGTGAATGAGGGTGTAGGCGAGAGGGTGAATTATTAACATTCTAACTGATGTTGAGTAACTGAATTCTGGCAGGACACATCCCAAGACTTTATTCACATAACCATCAGTTTGATATACTCATAGTGTGGCGAGGATTATTATTATTATTATTATTATTATAATCAAGGGGAGCGCTAAACCCGTAGGGATTATACAGCGCCTGTGGGGGATATGGAAGGCACTCAGGCCCAATTTAGGGAACTGGAGCACAGACCCAATTCCCTAGGTCAAGAGCCCCTCACCAGCGTCAAGGATCCTCCCTCGAGGGGTAGTGTGCCGAGGAAATCTATCCAGACAACGTTTCTCTTAGTGTATAGTTTTATCAAGTCATGATTTAATAAAGCTTTGCAATAAAAGAAACGTCATTAGAATATAAACTAGGATGTGAAAATCCACACTGAGGCTAGCTGCTGAGAAGACATTTCTAGCTATTTCCAGATTATGGACTATCGTGTATTAATCTAAGTGTATAAGTCAAAGAAAGAAAAGCAGAAGACAGTCTCAGCACCCTCCATTCTTACTGGTCGCTGTCTGTATTAAAAGAGGGAGAAAAACTATACCTTACCGTAAAAATGGCATGTAATTAATAGCAGAGATGGAAGTGGATGGAAGACAAGAACTACAACTACCTCTACTTAATTAGCACTGTTATCATATTAGCTACACGTGTTACTCCCCTGCCACACACACCAGTGTGTACCAGTTGTTCTTCTGGTTACTATTAGTTCTGTTGTTACTATCACAGCCCCTTCTGCTGTATATATAAATATGATGGTCCGGGTGAGATTAGTGTAGATTTAGTGTAAGTTCAAATAGTGTTTCACAAAAGTAGCGGCTAGTGCAATATGCAACATCGAGTGTAATATGCAACTGCAGCTTATCAAGTTTTTTTATATATAAAACATCTTATACTTACCAAGAATATTGACTGAAGGAGAAAGGGAGAGGGATATGAAGAGGAGATTAAAGGTATAACAGATGGGAGAAAGAGAGAAGAGTGGGACTATGATTATTATTATTTTATATGTATGATGAAACACAACACTCTGAGGGTCATGTTGCGTCTGGTAAATGTAAGGTTATCAGGTTTGATCCAAAAAAGAGGAGAGTAATTTCATTTCTCGAATTACAGAAATCTATGTGTTTTGCATATGAAATCTGTTATCTTCCGGCATATTACTATAAATACAGGACTTCCTATCAGAAGACTTGTCTCACCGCTAGCTACAAGCTTCACAAGGTGTGCATAGTGCCAAAGTGTGCCAGTGATGAGCAGTACACCAGTCGTGTACCAGGCGTCGACATCGATGGGCCAGCAAATCCAACTTAAGAATCCTGAGCTTAATGTACAGAACAGACTTTCCATTTTCGTAAAATAAAGTATTTATAAGACTTATATACTCAATTCCAAATTTGGAGGGTTTTTTTTGTAATTTGGTCATTTATTGTTAAATATTTTCATTTATTGGTATACGTAAACTCGTCTAACCCAACGTAACTTGACGTAGTCTTACCTAAGCTAACCTAATCTTACCAAAGCTAACCTAATCTTACCTAAGCTAACCTAACTGAAATTTTAGAAAGAAATATTTGTCAGTTTGAACTAAGGGCAAATAAATTACTGTTTAGTACACAAATAACCCGGATGTAAGGGACTGAAACTTATGACGATGTTTCGGTCCGACTTGCACCATAAACTAGTCCGTGCCTAGTCAATAGCCCAAGTCAGGCCGAAACGTTCTGAGGGTTCAATCCCCTGTGAGCGGGTTATTTCCGCATTGGTCCAGTCACGGAATTTGCCACTTTATTCTTAACGGTTAGTACCTCAAAAGAAAATTAGCGTAGTTAAATGAGGACTCGTTGAGTCCCAAAAAGTCAGAAATAGAGTCCAGAATCTGACGTGTTGAGTCGTCCTGGCCTGGCCCCGCGTGTCATTCCCTGCGTTACATGCATAACTTATTTCCAATCTGCTCACTGTACTTTATTCAGACTCAATTCCGTATCGAGGAGGGCGGTAAATTTTACTCATCTTTAATAATAAAAGACGTCAAGAGCATTTTATGAGAAAAAACTGCTAATACTGATATGAAAAGATGCTACCAGATCAGGTAATCAAAGGACATTATATCAGACTTTTTTTTCATATGTACGATTCGCTTATTAGTATATATGTGGCAAAAGGACTGCGTACTTTGATGCAGAGTGAGTAGGTTTGAATCCTGCACTGGACTGAGAGATAATGTATGTAAATAATTTATCCCGTTTTCGATTTAAACAATCATAAATAAATAAATTAAATAATATATATATATATATATATATATATATATATATATATATATATATATATATATATATATGTCGTGCCGATTAGGTAAAACTGGTCAATTAGCAAGAACTCATCTAAAATTAAGTCCTTTCTAAAATTTTCTCTTATACGTTTAAAGATATATTTTTTTCATTTATGTTAATGTAAGAATTTATAATTTTTTACCAAGAGAAACTTTGAAAACCTACCTAACCTTATTACAACAAGCGCAATTTAATTTAGCCTAACCCAGCTAAATATATTTTAGATACGTTAACATTAATTTAATAAAAAACAAACACAATGAAATATACTTTTTTCGTTATGTTCAGAATGATTTTGGCGAAATTATTGCATACACAAATTTTCACTTGTCTTATATGGCAAGGTGAGCGTTGCTATTTAAGCCAAAATAGCAAGTTTTACCTAATCGGCACGACATATATATATATATATATATCTGGCACCTCTGCCAGAGAGAGGCTGTGGGCATCCTGCTCTGGGGTTTTGGCACAATATCGTCCAATCAAGAACTCCTACCAGGATTATCATCAACAGGCTGGTGTGTGAATATCTGCAGCTGGTGTTGGAAAGTGCTACAAGACTCTACATCTCCTCTCCCACTTTAGAACCAAGAAAAGTGTTGTGCATGTGAAGTCAGTGAGGGAACATAACGGTCACCTATGGGTGGGTGAGGGAAGGCCTAATGGGGGAGAAGGAGGCAGAGGGTGAGGGGTAAAACTATTTCCCCTTCCCTTCCCCAAA
>WNWK01033948.1:0-20763 GCA_009830355.1 Cherax destructor | reverse complement strand
AGGATAAAAATCTTTTCCATTTCCCCCATGGACAAAAAGGGAAATAAAGAAGAACAAGAGCTATTAAAAAAAAAAAAAAAAAACCATTGTGTGTATGTATATACGATATATGCATGTGCATGCCGTGTAGTGTGACCTACGGTAAGTAGAAGTAGCTGATATACCTGTTATCCAGCGTTTTTTGAGACAGAAAAAAAGAGACCAGAATCCTACCATCATGTAAAAATTTTCAGGTTTCTGTTTCAAGTCACCTCGCTTAGGGCCAGGACATCCAACTTCTTTTCATTCATAACATCAGCAATCATCTCTTTCTTATCATCCGCACTACATCCACGCACATTCAAACATCCCAGTTTTATAAAGTTTTTCTTCTTCTCTTTTTTAGTAAATGTGTACAGGAGAAGGGGTTACTAGCCCATTGCTCCCGGCATTTTAGTCGCCTTATACGACACGCATGGCTTATGGAGGAAGGATTCTTTTCCACTTCCCCATGGACAATAAAGGAAATAAAGAAGAACAAGAGCTATTAAGAAAAAAAAAGAAAAACCTAGTTGTGTGTATGTATATACGTATATATGCATGTGCATGCCTGTGTAGTGTGACCTACGTGTAAGTAGAAGTAGCTAGATATACCTGTTATCCAGCGTGTTTATGAGACAGAAAAAAAAGAGACCAGCAATCCTACCATCATGTAAAACAGTTTCAGGTTTCTGTTTCACAGTCACCTGGCAGGACGGTAGTACCTCCCTGGGTGGTTGCTGTCTACCAACCTACTATCCATACTTCTCCCTTTTTCCCCCTCCCCACCTCTCTCCCATTTCCCCACTGTCTCCAGCTTCCTCCTCTACCTCCCTCTGCCCCCCAAACACACTCAGACAAACACACCACAAAACAACCACACAGAAATACATAGTTTTTCATTCTGTGGCAACTAAAAACAAAATGGGTTGCCAGAGAGCAGGACGGAAAACCAGGGGACTGGAGGATGAGTCTGCAAAGGAAGATTGGGTAGCAGAGCTCATGAAAAGGGAACATGAGTGGGAAGGAAGCTAGAATAGCTTAGCATGAAAATGGAGGAGAGGATAGCTGCAGAGAGCAGGAAGTGGGAGATGCAAGTCACAGCAGCAGAGGCTAAGATACAGAGATTAGAAGAGGAATTGAAAAATCTGAAACAGCCTAAAGAACTAAATAGCAATGTGGGCATGACATCAGAAACTGCTACCTCAGTCACAAACAAGGGGACTGAACAAAGGAGTGAAGCTGTATGCAGAGGCCCTATCAGACCATCGTGGAGCCCAAGAAAAAAAAGAGGATCACATCAAGAACAATTGAGGGGACTGTAGAAAATGAAAGAGCTAAGCTATACGTGGATACCCTAACAGACCATAGCAGTGCCCAGGGAAAGCCGAGAAGGAAAAATGACAGACCACTGGGCCCAGGGACAACAGACAGTGAAGAGATTGAAGAAAGGAAAGCTGAAATGGAGGCAACTAAATCGAATCAGGGGATACATAGGGATATGCAGTGGGAGAATGAAAGGGAGAGATCAGTCTTTGTCTATGGGCTCCAGGAAGTTAAAGGGGAAACTTACGAAGCAAGAAGACAAGGGGAGAAAAAAACAATTGAAAGCATCATGAAAGCAATGGATGACATGACCCAGCTGGCAAATTTTCTGAGAATAGGGGGGTTTGCAAGAGGAAGAATCAAGCCAAAGTGATTTTCAAGGCAGAATCGGCTCGAAACAGGATCCTGCCGGAGAAAGCAAGACTAAGGGACATGTCGGCGTACCGGAGGGTATATCTCAACCGTGACAGAGCACGAGAAGAAAGGCAGAAACAGAAAGAGAGGGTACAAAGACGAAAGGAGGAGAGAGAGGTGAAGATGGAGATGGTCAGGAGAACCCAGACTCAGGAGGAAGATCAAATACAACCTCCCTCACAACCACCTACAGAAGCCCCCAACCAGGACAACCCCAATGCAACAAAACATTCTAACCCAAAACACACATATACCCCACCCACCTCATTACAAACTAGACTTTTACAGTAACCACCCATAGTTCTTCATCAGGTCTTCCGCTTCCTCAACCCCAACATACCACCCAGACCACAGTTTTAGAAAAGAAGTTGAAGGTTTGGTATACAAATGCAGATGGAATAACAAATAAATGTGAGAGAGTGGCATGAAAGAATCAAGGACACATCCCCAAACATAATAGCACTCACAAAAACAAAACTCACCAGGATGATAACAGATGCAATCTTTCCACCCGGATATCAAATCCTCAGGAAAGATAGAGGGAGCAGAGGGGGAGGAGGAGTTGCAATGCTCATTAAGAACTGGTGGGGATTTGAGGAAATGGATGGAATGGGCAAATGGGACTACATAGTAGGAACAATCCAGTCTGAGGGCCATAAGGTGGTAATTGCTGTAATGTACAACCCGCCACAGAGCTGCAGGAGGCCAAGAGAAGAATACAATGAGAGCAACAGAGCAATGGTAGACACACTAGCCGAGGTGGCCAGAAGAGCTCACATAGGGAGAGCAAAGTTACTACTTATGGGTGATTTCAATTATACAAGGAGACTAACTAGGAAAACCTGGAGCCCCATGGGAGTCCTGAAACATGGAGAGCCAAGATGATGGATGTGGTACTGGAAAACCTCATGCATCAACATGTTAGAGACACTACCAGAGAGAGAGAGGTGAGGATGATCCAGCAAAACTGGACCTAGTATTCACCTTGCAGTTCTGTGCTTTAATTACATAGTTGATCTACAAGTGGAGAGGGTAGCATGAATAGGACAGGAAAAACCAAACTACAAAAGGGTGGACTACACAAGCATGAGGAACTTCCTACAAGACATTCAGTGGGAGAGAGAACTGGCAGGTAAACCAGTAAAAGAAATGATGGACTATGTGACAACAAAATGCAAGGAGGCAGAGGAGAGGTTTATTCCCAAGGGAAACAGAAATAATGAGAAGACCAGAATGAGTCCATGGTTCACTCAAAGGTGTAGGGAGGCAAAAACTAAGTGCACTAGAGAATGGAAAAAACACAGAAGACAAAGGACCCAGGAAAATAAAGAGCTTAGCAGAAGAGCCAGAAACGAATATGCACAGATAAGAAGGGAGGGTCAGTGACAATACGAAAATGACATAGCATCGAAAGTCAAGTCCGACCCGAAGCTGTTGTATAACCACATCAGGAGGAAAACAACAGTCAAGGACCAGGTAATCAGGCTGAGGAAGGAAGGTGGGGAGTTCACAAGAAATGACCAAGAGGTATGTGAGGAGCTGAACATGAGATTTAAAGAAGTATTCACAGGAATTCAGAAAAGGGAGGTACACCAACAAGTGCTGGATGAAATACACACAACTGAGGAGGAGGTGAAGAAGCTGCTATGTGAACTTGATACCTCATAGGCGGTGGGACCAGACATCTCTCCGTGGGTAATTAGAGAGGGAACAGAGATGCTGTGTGCACCACTAACAAAAATCGTCAACACATCCACTGAAACTGGGCAACTACCTGAGGTATAGAAAACGGCAAATGTAGTCTCAATTTTTAAGAAAGGCGACAGACACGAGGCATTAAACTACAGACCTGTTTCGCTGATGTGTATAGTATGCGAAGTCATGGAGAAGATCATCAGGAGGAGAGTGGTGGAGCACCTAAAAAAGACACAACCAGCACAGTTTCAGGGAAGGAAAATCTTGTGTCACAAACCTACTGGAGTTTTATGAAAAGATAACAGAAGTAAGACACAAAAGAGGTGGATAGACTGCATATTATTTGGACTGCAAGAAGGCCTTCAACACAGTTCCTCACAAGAGGTTAATGCAAACGCTAGGGACTCAGGCACGTATAACAGGAAAGGCACTGCAAAGGATCAGAGAATACCTGAGAGCGAGGCAACAACGAGTTATGGTATGTGACGAGGTGTCAAGAGTGGGCGCATGTGACGAGTGGGATTCCGCAGGGGTCAGTCCTAGGACCTGTGCTGTTTTTGGTATATGTGAATGACATAACAGGATAGACTCAGAAGTGTCCCTGTTTGCAGATGATGTGAAGTTAATGAGAAGAATTAAATCAGTTGAGGATCAGGAAGGACTACAAAAAGACCTGGACAGGCTACAAGCCTGGTCCAGCATCTGGTTCCTTGAATTTAACCCCGGCAAATGCAAAGTCATGAAGATCAGGGAAGGGCAAAGAAGACCACAGACAGAGTATACAGTGGACCCCCGAGTATTGGCCGTAATCCGTTTCAGGAGCTAGGCCTTAACTCGAACTAGCTGAAAGTCGAACCATTATTTCCCATAAGAAATAATATACAGTGGACCCTCGCTATTCGAACACTCCAAAACTCACCCTCATTCCAGAATGCTGTTCAAGTGCTGTTACCAAACGAATTTATTCCCATAAAGAATGATGTAATTAGATTAGTCCATTTCAGACCCCCAAAAATACACTTACAAAAGCACTTACAATAATAAACTTACATAAAAGGGTGAGTTTTGGAGTGTTCGAATAGCGAGGGTCCACTGTAAATACAATTAATCCGTTCCAGACACCCAAAAATATTCACAAAAAAATTCATTTTGTAAAGATTAAACTATAGCTTTACATACACAAAACAATGCTTAATAACACAAAATAACAATTAATAATAATAAATAATGAATAACATAATAATAAATAACATTTACTTACCTTTATTGAAGAGGCTTGCTGGCATCTGGAAGATAGGGAGGACAGGGGAAGGGAGCACTCATTGTTTCGAAGGGGAATCCCCCTCCATAAGGACTTCAGGTAACAAGTCCCTCTCTGGGGTTACTTCCCTTCTTTGTCTTTTAATGCCACTAGGACCAGCCTGAGAGTCACTAGACCCGTCTAGAAAAATAACTGTCCAGAGTGCTCTGTTTCTGGCGTCTCTCTAACATTTTCCTGAAGTGGGACAAGGTTTTGTCACTGAACATGTTGCAGATATGGCTTGTTTCAGCTTGCTCAGGGTGGTGTTTTTCAACGAATGTCTGCAACTTAGTCCACATAGAACAAATTTCCTTAATCTCTGAAGAAGTTACCTCACCTTGTCCATCTTCCTCCTCCTGTGAATCAATTTCCTCTAATGTGGTCTAATGCTGTTGGAGATGAAGCTCTTGCAGTTCTTCAGTGGTTAGCTCTACACTGTGGTCCTCCACCAACTCTTCCACATCCTTGCCACTCACCTCCAACCCCAGGGAGTTACCCAATGCCACAATACCTTCCACAACAGGCACAGGGTCGTCAGGGTCAGGGTCAGCCTCAAACCCTTCAAAATCCATCTGTTCGACACAATCCGGCCACAATTGTCTCCAAGCAGAGTTCAAAGTCCTGGAAGTCACTCCCTCCCAAGCCTTACCTATAAGGCCTATGCAATGGAGGATACTAAAGTGATATTTCCAGAACTCTCTTAGGGTTAACTCAGTGTCCGAGGTCACTTCAAAGCACTTTTGAAACACTGCTTTAGTGTAGAGTTTTTTTAAGTTAAAAATGACCTGCTGGTCCATGGGCTGGATGAGAGGAGTGGTGTTAGGAGGCAAGAACTTCACTGTGATGAAACTGAAGTTCTGAGACAAATAGTCTTCCAAGTTGTGAGGATGAGCAGGAGCATTGTCCAGTAAAAGGAGGCACTTGAGTCCCAATTTCTTTTCGTGTAGGTATTTTTTCACATTGGGGCCAAACACTCCAGTTAACCATTCCAGGAAAATTGCCTTCGTGACCCATGCCTTAGTGTTAGCCTTCCAAAACACACACAAATTTTTCTTGTTCACATTGTGTTTCTTGAACACTCTGGGATTTTCAGAGTGATACACCAGTAAAGGCTTCACTTTAAAATCCCCACTAGCATTACTACACAATATGAGAGTTAGCCTGTCTTTCATAGGCTTGTGTCCTGGCAGTGCCTTTTCCTCTTGAGTAATGCGAGTCCTCTTTGGCATTTTCTTCCAAAAGAGGCCTGTTTCATCACAATTAAACACTTGTTCGGGTTTGAATTTTTCAGTGTCTACAAACCCCTTAAATTCACTGACAAACTTTTCAGCAGCACGTTTGTCTGAACTGGCTGCCTCACCATGCCTTACAACACTGTGTATGCCACAATGTTTCCTAAATCTGTTAAACCAGCCTTTGCTGGCCTTAAACTCACTAACATCAGCACTGGTTCCAGGCATTTTCTTGACAAGATCTGCATGCAACTGCTTTCCCTTTTCACAAATTATCGCCATGGAAACACTATCACCCGCTATCTGTTTTTCATTGATCCACACCGCCAACAACTTCTCAACCTCATCCACTGTTTTTTATCTATTTTTGGCAAACATGTCAACACCTTTTTGCAACATCAGCTTCCTTGTTCTTTTCTCTTTGCCAGGATAGAGGTGGTAGTAGATTTGTTTTTGTTGTACATCCTGGCAAGCTCCCCCACACGTATGCCACTCTCATATTTTTCAACTATCTCCTTCTTCAGTTCGATGGTATTCCTCACTTTCTTAACCACAGGGGTGCCACTAGGAGGCTTCTTTGGACCTATGGTGACTTATATTTCACAGTGACAAGCACTAAAAACAATAAAATTGTTGTGAAATGCTTGAATGAGCACTCTGGGTAATGTTTACTCAAGGATAAACAAAGCGAGACTGGCTCACGGCGCCTGCGCGGGGAGGCGTGCAAGTGTGGACAGGCAGATAAGTCTGGTACGTGGGCCGATAGTCAGGGAAATGGGCGATTGTCAGGGAATAATTGGGCCGAAAAAAGCAATCGAAAGTCGAACCGGCCGATACTCAGACCGGCCGAAAGTCCACTGTAGTCTAGGTGGCCAAAGACTGTAAACCTCACTCAAGGAAAAAGATCTCGGGGTGAGTATAATACCGAGCACATCTCCTGAGGTGCACATCGATCAGATAACTGATGCAGCATACGGGCGTCTGGCAAACCTGTGAATAGCATTCCGATACCTCAGTAAGGAATCGTTCAAGACTCTGTACACCACATATGTCAGGCCTATATTGGAATATGCAGCACCAGTTTGGAATCCACACCTGGTCAAGCACGTCAAGAAATTAGAGAAAGTGCAAAGGTTTCCAACAAGACTAGTCCCAGAGCTATGGGGATTGTCCTATGAAGAAAGGTTAATGGAAATCGGGCTGACAACACTGGAAGACAGGAGGGTCAGGGTGGACATGATAACGACATATAAAATACTGCGAGGAATTGACAAGGTGGACAAAGACAGGATGTTCCAGAGATGGGACACAGAAACAAGGGGTCACAATTGGAAGTCAAAGGGATGTTAGGAAGTATTTCTTCAGTCATAAAGTTGTCAGGAAGTGGAATAGCCTAGAAAGTGACATAGTAGAGGCAGGAACCATACATAGTTTTAAGACGAGGTTTGATAAATCTCATGGAGCAGGGAGAGAGAGGACCTAATAGCAATCAGTGAAGAGGTGGGGCCAGAAGCCATGACTCGACCACAGCAACCACAACGCGCACACGCACACATTCACACGTGCATACACACAC
Organism: Cherax destructor; assembly: GCA_009830355.1. Lineage (NCBI taxonomy): Eukaryota > Metazoa > Arthropoda > Malacostraca > Decapoda > Parastacidae > Cherax > Cherax destructor. Next base: position 13,202 of record WNWK01033948.1, on the reverse strand, counting down.
ACGTGTAGACAGCCTGACTGTCTGCATAGACAGCCATGCTGTCTCCCAGCTGAGTTCATATTTCGTGCCATGCTAGTTTCCATAGTTTCCGCCAGAGGGCAAGCCTGTAGGCATACCCATGTGAGTCTGCCTCACCCCTGCCTCACTTGGCGCCCAGACAACACTCAGAGAACAGGCCTAACTCGTCTCCCTCTCGCAAGGCGCATGGCCCACCTGGGCCATGGCCACAGACACGCAGCCTGTTACCCGCACCTTTATACAAATAAAGTAAGAAGCCTCCGAAGACGTTATCATTCCATACCCGCTCTCCACAACGCCAAATAACAGGTCGTTATAAATGGTGACAGCGGTGCCTCGCAGCTGATGTTGCCCGCGAGGGGAGGAAGAGGAATGAAGTTATCTACCACTTCATCAGTCTCTACAAGAAGCATCCGTCTCTCAACGAGTTATCCTGATGTCGTGTCTGCAAATCTCAGCATCCAGACACAGGTACAAGCAGGATTCAGGCCGAAATTTGTCTAATTCTCCGAGAAATGGCGTCACTGACTTCACGCCACAACGTCCCATGCTGTTTCTCAGTCACGTGCTCAGCCTTGCCAGCATGTTCTGCTGTTGTTGTTCAGCTCAGCACAACTATTTCAGCACTTCAGAGGTGAGTTAGTGGTGATTTCAGCGTCTAGTGTGAGTGTTCCTCTCCGAGTTTGTGGGTAGGTGAGGACGGCCGGGTCCTTCGCCTCTCACCCAAACACTCACGCGCCGACTCTCACCACTCACTGCCCACTCCCTCTATGCTGTTTTCTGTGAATTTCCTTGTGAATTCTTGCCAGAACTGTGTATCCGAGTGTCGAGCCAGCCACGTGCCAAGCCACGTGGATCTGCAAGCCACGTGGATCTACAAGCCACATGGATCCAAGCCACGTGGATCTACAAGCCACGTGGATCAGCAAGCCATGTGGATCTACAAATGTAGTCCAAATTTTTAAAAAAGGAGACAGATATACAGCTTTAACCCTTAAACTGTCCACACGTAGATATACGTTCACTCGCGTAGCTGACCGAACATAGAGCTACGTTTTATTTTTCATTCCTTCAAATTTAGTGCGATAAGCCTGAGTCGCCTAGACATGAGAGAATGGGTCTGCACCCTCAGTGTGCGCAGTATTAAAAAAATCTGGGACCACTTAGTACCTTGTGGGAGCACCAGTTCAATTGAGTGCCAGCTAGAGCAAATAGTGTGGCAAACACCAGGGATTCAATGATGTTATGTCGCATTAACACTCCCCTTATAAGAGGAAAGTAAAAAAAGGTTAGATAAATACACGAGTGGCTGTGGGTGGGTGTGAGTTGGACCTGACTAGCTTGTGCTACTAGGTCTGATGCCATGCTCCTTCCTTCAGAGGATGTGACCTGACTAGGTCATGGGCCAGTAGGCCTGCTGCAGTGTTCCTTCTTTCTTATGTTCTTATGTATTCGGCAGGCTGGCTGGCTTTGGCTGTCTCTGGCTGTCTCTCTATCTGTCTATAACTCTATCTGTCTATATCTCTATCTGTCCATATCTTTGTCTGTCTATATCTTTGTCTGTCTATATCTTTGTTTGTCTATATCTTTGTCTGTCTATATATCTATCTATATCTATATGTCCTATATCTCTGTCTCTCTCTCATATATACACATAAGTACAGTTATTATACATAGTGTAAATTACCTAGGATAACCCAAAAATTCCAGGCAAAGTGCTATACAATACTTGTAGATATAATACATAATAAGCATGGAAACCCCTGGCAAGTAATACGCATCGTCACTTCTGGATAGTGTATAATACCTGTTGGCTTACAAGACGCACTCTGAGACTGAGACAAGCAGACGGAAAGACATACACAGGCAGACAGATAAGCAGAGTTAGACAGACATAAGCAGAGCTAGACAAACAGACAGATAGACAGACAGATACAGACAGACAGACAGATAATGAAAAAGGGAGGGTTCCCTCCAGCACTGCTGACATTTATCAAATGTCACTGGGCTGTCAAGAGTTATCTGACACTTGTCAACACACCATTCTTCAAGGAGTTTCATATATACTCCAGGATGTCTAAAACATTGCTGGGACCTATAAATACTTCGTATATATTTATAGACAATAGTAAATGACCAAGGAAGGTGAAACTGTTCACCTGTTGGTGTGATTGTGACTATTTGAGTACTATTTCAGTACATAATATTAGTGTTAGAACAAAGAGTGGATATGAAATCACAAGAACTATTGTAAATTGTAATTATCAGAACATAAAAATTATATAAATTAAAATAAAAACTAGAAAAAAAAGTATATCGGCATTACTTCTGCAAGCGGCAGGACTTGATGTTGCCGTCAGGTGAGCATCCAGTACCAAATTGGCGGGCTTATATCTCGGTAAGTACTAGCCCCCAAAATTTTTTTTTAGCCTATCCTGTTTATAAAAATGTGCTCTTCATTTAAAAAAAAAATCATTTTTTTTTTCAAAATATTCGGTCAGCTACGCGAGTGAATGTATATCTACGTGTGGACAGTTTAAGGGTTAAACTACAGACCAGTGTCACTGACATGTATAGTAAGCAAAGTCATGGAGAAGATTATCAGAAGAGTGGTGGAGAACCTAGAAAGGAACAAGCTTATTCACAACAACCAGCACAGTTTCAGGGAAGGGAAATCCTGTGTCACAAACCTACTGGAGTTCTATGACAAGGTGACAGTGGTAAGGCAAGAAAGAGAGGGGTGGGTAGATTGCATTTTCTTGGACTGTAAGAAGGCTTTTGACACAGTTCCACGCAAGAGATTAGTGCAAAAGCTGGAGGACCAGGCAGGAATAACAGGGAGGGCACTGCAATGGATCAGAGAATACCTGATGGGAAGGCATCAGCGAGTCATGGTATGTGATGAGGTGTAAGAGTGGGTGCCTGTGATGAGTGGGGTTCCACTGGGGTCAGTCCTAGGACTGGTGATGTTTCTGGAATTATGGAAGGAATAGACTCAGAAGTGTCCCTGTTTGCAGACGATGTGAAGTTAATGAGGAGAAATCAATCATAGGAGGATAAGGGAGGACTACAGAGGAATCTGGACAGGCTGCAGGTCTGGTCCAGGAATGGGCTCCTGGATTTCAACCCCACCAAGTGCAAAGTCATGAAGATCGGAGGAGGGCAGAGACCACAGACAGAGTACAGTCTAGGGGGCCAAACACTACAAACCTCACTCAAGGAAAAGGATCTTGGGGTGTGCATAATACTGAGCACATCTCCTGAGGTGCACATCAACCAAATAATTGCTGCAGCATATGGGTGACTAGCAAAGCTAAGAATAGTGTTCAGACACCTCAATAAGGAATCATTCAGGACTCTGTACACAGTGTATGTCAACCCCATACCAGAGTATACAGCAACAGTTAGGAACCCACACCTGATCAAGCATGTCAAGAAATTAGAGAAAGTGCAAAGGTTTGCAACGAGACTAGTCCCAGAGCTAAGGGGAATGTCCTACAAGGAGAAGTTAAGGGAAATCGACCTGACGACACTGAAGGACAGGAGAGACAGGGAGGACATGATAACGACACATAAAATACTGAGAGGAATCGACAAGGTGGAAAAAGACAAGATGTTCCAGAGATGGGACACAACAAGAGGTCACAATTTTAAGTTGAAGACTCAGATGAGTCACAGGGATGTTAGGAAGTATTTCTTCAGTCACAAAGTTATCAGGAATTGGAAGTCTGGAAAGCGAGGTAGTGGAGGCAGGTACCATACAGAGTTTTAAGAAGAGGTATAATAAAGCACATGGAGCATGGAAAAAGTGGACCTAGTAGTGACCAGTGAAGAGGTAGGGCCAGGAGCTATGACTCGACCCCTACAACTACAATTAGGCGAGTACACGTATGCATACACGCATGCACACGCCCGCATGCATGCACACACACATACACACAAGGAAGGGAAATCCTGTGTCACAAACCTACTGGAGTTTTATGACAAGGTGACGGGGGTAAGGCAAGAGAGAGAGGGGTGGGTAAATTGCGTTTTCTTGGATTGTAAGAAGGCTTTTGACACAGTTCCACACAAGAGATTAGTGCAAATTTGGAGGACCAGGCAGGTGTAACAGGGAAAGCACTGCAATGTATCAGAGAATACCTGACAGGAAGGCAACAGCGAGTCATAGTATGTGACAAGGTGTCAGACTGGGCATCTGTGATGAGTGGTGTTCCATAGGCAATCACCTCTTTCTTATCATCTGCACACATCCACGCACATTCAAACATCCCAGTTTTACAAAGTTTTTCTTCTTATTTTTAGTAATTTATACAGGATAAGGGGTTACTAGCCCACTGCTCCCGGCATTTTAGTCGCCTCTTACGACATGCATGGCTTACAGAGGAAAGATTCTTTTCCACTTCCCTATGGAGATGAAAGGAATTAAAAAGAAGAAGAACTATTTAGAAAAATATAAGAAAATTCAGATCAGTGTGTGTACATATACATGTACACGTGTATAATAATAATAATAATAATAATAATATTTTATTTCATTGCAAGTTTACATCGAGATTTTGTAATTACAATATAGAATTGAAGTGCAAAGAGAGCCACTATCATGCCATGGCATTATGGGCAGACTTAATCACGACTAATAGACTACTTATTACTAGAGAAATTGATAATTTTGTTATAGTTAAACATAGCTTATGTTTATAGCAGATAATAAGTTTACTCAAAATTACAATCTGAGGATTTTACATTTTGACAAAGTGTTTTGTAAGATGGTTATATCAATAGTAAATATTGCAATTATATTATGGGTAAATAACACTGAGCATTGTTGAAAGTAGTTTACAGTATGAGTATTTAGTTTAGGGTGAGTAGGTGGTTTTTGAGAAGTGTCTTAAATTGATGTTCAGGCCAGGTTGTTTTAATATTTTCTGGTAATGAATTCCAGATTTTGGGGCCCTTTATGTGAATAGAGTTTTTACACAGGGTGATATGGACTCGGGGTATATCAAAAAGTGATCTGTGTCTTGTGTTATGGTCATGGGTCCTGTTAAAGTTGGTGAGGAGAATTTTGAGTGGAGGGTTTATATTTGAGTGTAGAGTTCTATGTATGTAGTAGGCACAAGAATAAGTGTGAATGTTCTTTACGGTGAGTAGTTTTAGACTTTCGAATATTGGTGGAGTATGCTGTCTAGAGTGGGAATTTGTTATCATTCTGACTGCAGCCTTTTGCTGATTTATGAGTGGTCTAAGGTGATTTAATGTTGTTGATCCCCATGCACAAATTCCATAGGTGAGATAAGGGTAGATGAGTGAATGATACAGAGCAAGGAGAGCTGATTGAGGCACATAGTAGCGTATCTTTGATAGTATGCCTACTGTCTTTGAGATTTTCTTGGAAATTTGTTGTATGTGTGTTTGGAATTTGAGGCTACTGTCAAGGTGGATTCCTAGGAATTTTCCCTCTTTAAGTCTTGTGATGGGTGATCCATTTAGCGTTATGTTAAGTGGGACATTTGAAGCTCTGTTTCCAAACTGAATGAAATAGGTTTTGTCAGTATTGAGAGTAAGCTTGTTAGTCGTCATCCTGGCAGATATTTTCTGTAATTCAGCATTTACTGTGTTGGCCAGTATGACTGGGTTTGGGTGAGAGAATACATATGTAGTGTCATCTGCAAATAATATGGGTTTGAGTAACTGCGATGCATTCGGTAGGTCATTGATGTAAATGAGGAAGAGGAGTGGTCCCAGGACACTTCCTTGCGGGACACCGACTGTAATTTGTTGTGTGGAAGAGTTAGCTCCATTTGTGTACATGTACTGTAGTGTGCCTAAGTGTAAGTAGAAGTAGTAAGACATAACCTGTTTTCCTGTGTGTTTATGAGACAGAAAAAGACACCATCATTCCTGTCATGATGTAAAACAATTACAGGTTTCTGTTTTACAGGCATTTTGCAGACAGTAGTACCACCCTGGGTGGTTGCTGTCTACCAACCTACTACCTTTTTATTATTATTATTATTATTATTATTATTATTATTATTATTATTATAGCACATCTGCAGTCTTCCACCGAGGTAGACAAGCAAACTAACTTATAGGGATTATACAGCACTTGGGTAATGAGAGAGAATAAAATTTGATTTAAGGAAGGAGAAAATGAAAATCTTTGGATCAAAAGCCCCTCACCAGCACGAGGACAGTGTCAGTGAAAACAACATCAGCAACAGATATTAAGAGTGTACCAACCTTGGCAGCAGTAACAATGGAGAGCACCTGACAAGTGAGGTACTGTATCACATGTGGCAGAGAGTCGGCCAGGAGGCTGCTGTGACGGTGGTATGTGTTCTCTATGGCCTTCAGTGATTCTATTAGACGGCAAACACTCAACGCACAAGCCTTGCCCATGGGCCGGCCAAGTGTAGTATGCAAGTTGAGTACAGTCTCGATGTTGTACTTTATAGTGTGTGCCAAGATCATGCCCTGGTGGTGGAAGGTCAAAACTTTAAGTCAACCATTTTAATATACATACTGAATTCACTGCTGTTATCTCTATCAGAAATTCACCGTTATGTAATGACTTTCTACCAGAAATTCACTGTTATGTAATGATCTCTCTACCAGAAATTCCTCGTGTGATATAAATTTACTCTTATGTAACTTTACTATGTAGTAGCTGGAATGACTGCATAGCTGAGATCTGACCAGTTTACCATGAGGATGGACAAATGTACATGGGGTTTACTACACATCTATCACATAAGGCAAGTGATACTTGTTATTCCTTTACAGTTTTTTAAACATCTGTCTTCTCTCACCAAGGTATGTATGTGTGTGTGAGACCCAACAATTAAAATTTGCTCCAATAACTCATTACAGTTGTGACCGGGTGTAGACTAGAGAATTGCTCTTTACTTTATAATTTGTTCATGATTGTAACCCTGTATAAACGTAAGTAAGTAAATTTACTTACATGATTCATTACCTTTGTAACTTGTGAGTTCATTACCTTTGTAACTTGTGTGTTCATTACCTCTGTAACTTGTGAGTTCATTACCTTTGTAACTTGTGAGTTCATTACCTTTGTAACTTGTGAGTACATTACCTTTGTAACTTGTGAGTTCATTACCTTTGTAACTTGTGAGTTCATTACTTTTGTAACTTGTGAGTTCATTACCTTTGTAACTTGTGAGTTCATTACCTTTGAAACTTGTGAGTTCATTACCTTTGTAACTTGCTCATCTATCAAAACTTTGGGGTCCAGTCCCTGGACCCATTATATACTTCTGTAATCTTTTGACTACCGCCCACAGGATGGGCATAGGGTGCATAATAAAGATATCAAACTAGGTAGGGTGACCTAAAAAAAATAATAGTAATAATCAAGAGTGTTGACGGAAGTGGTGATATTACAGTTGAGACAGTCCTCCAAACTGTAGCATCCTGACTCCTCCTTCAGTGCTGACAGAAGTGCTGACATTACAGTTCAGACAGTCCTCCAAACTGTAGTATCCTGACTCCTTCAGTGTTGACATAAGTGCTGACATTACAGTTGAGACAGTCCTCCAAACTGTAGTATCCTGACTCCTTCAGTGTTGACATAAGTGCTGACATTACAGTTGAGACAGTCCTCCAAACTGTAGTATCCTGACTCCTTCAGTGTTGACGGAAGTGCTGACATTACAGTTGAGACAGTCCTAAAAACTATAACATCCTGACTCCTCCTTCAGTGCTGACATAAGTGTTGACATCACAGCTCACATGATCCTCCACACCGTAACATCCTGACCTTCCTTCAGAGTGCAGGCAGGCACTGTATTTCCCATTAGCATAGGAAACTGCAAAACCCAAAAAGGTCATGCAGCACCTGAGGAATGGGAGGCACTTTGATTCAAGGAAAGAGGGACAGGAGGTATTTCAATTTTGTAGATCAAGAGCCCTTCAACAGGATCAAGGCCCCTCTACACACTCATCCTTCATAAAGGCAGAATTGAAAATCTAACACACAATACCTGCAGTAAGAGAGAGGATCACTGGTCCTGACACAGTTAATAATCCAATACACAATACCTGCAGTAAGAGAGAGGCTTATTGGTTCTGACAGTTATAATCCCACACACAATACCTGCAGTAAGAGAGGTTCACTGGTTCTGACACAGTTAATAATCCAATACACAATACCTGCAGTAAGAGAGGTTCACTGGTTCTGACACAGTTAATAATCCGACACAATACCTGCAGTAAGAGAGAGGATCACTGGTTATGACACAGTTAATAATCCGACACAATACCTGCAGTAAGAGAGGTTCACTGGTTCTGACACAGTTAATAATCCCACACACAATACCTGCAGTAAGAGAGGTTCACTGGTTCTGACACAGTTAATAATCCCACACACAATACCTGCAGTAAGAGAGGTTCACTGGTCCTGACACAGTTAATAATCCCACACACAATACTTGCAGTAAGAGAGGTTCACTGGTTCTGACACAGTTAATAATCCGACACAATACTTGCAGTAAGAGAGGTTCACTGGTTCTGACAGTTAATAATCCCACACACAATACCTGCGGTAAGAGAGGATCACTGGTTCTGACACAGTTAATAATCCGACACACAATACCTGCAGTAGAGAGGTTCACTGGTTCTGACAGTTAATAATCCCACACACAATACCTGCAGTAGGGAGAGGCTCACTGGTTCTGACAGTTATAATCCCACACACAATGCCTGTAGTAAGAGAGGATCACTGGTTCTGACATAGTTAATAATCCGACACACAATACCTGCAGTAGGAGAGAGGTTCACTGGTTCTAACATAGTTAATTATCCGACACAATACCTGCAGTAAGAGAGAGGCTCGCTGGTTCTGACACACAATACCTGCAGTAGGAGAGAGGCTCACTGGTTCTGACACACAATACCTGCAGTAGGAGAGGTTCACTGGTTCTGACACACAATACCTGCAGTAGGAGAGAGGCTCGCTGGCTCAGGTCTTGGTTCTTCATCTGACTTGAATGTTTCTTAGCAGCAGCACCCAGGTTCACAGCCCAGCCACACACCTCCATCATACAACATAATTAAACATTAACGACATATACGGACTAAATTATCTTATCTTCAAATTTAAATATATGTATAAGTAATAGAGAGTAGTAAGGGAGAAAAAATTAGCATATGAGAGGTTTTTACAAAGTAGAAGTGATGCAAGGAGGGAAGAGTATATGAAGAAAAAAAGAGAGGTTAAGAGAGTGGTCAAGCAATGTAAAAAGAGAACAAATGAGAGAATGGGTGAGATGTTATCAACAAATATTGTTGAAAATAAGAAAAAGTTTTGGAGTGAGATTAATAAGTTGAGGAAGCCTAGGGAACAAATGGATTTGACAGTTAAAAATAGGAGAGGAGAGTTATTAAATGGAGAGTTAGAGGTATCGGGAAGATGGAGGGAATATTTTGAGGAGTTGTTAAATGTTGATGAAGACAGGGAAGCTGTGATTTCGTGTATAGGGCAAGGAGGAATAACATCTTGTAGGAGTGCGGAAGAGCCAGTTGTGAGTGTGGGGGAAGTTCGTGAGGCAGTGGGTAGAATGAAAGGGGGTAAGGCAGCTGGGATTGATGGGATAAAGGTAGAAATGTTAAAAGCAGGCGGAGATATAGTTTTGGAGTGGTTGGTGCTACATGTATGGAAGAGGGTAAGGTACCTAGGGACTGGCAGAGAGTGTGTATTGTTCCTTTGTATAAAGGCAAAGGGGACAAAAGAGAGTGCAAAAATTATAGGGGAATAAGTCTGTTGAGTATACCAGGTAAAGTGTATGGTAGAGTTATTATTGAAAGAATTAAGAGTAAGACGGAGAGCAGAATAGCAGATGAACAAGGTGGCTTTAGGAAAGGTAGGGGGTGTGTAGACCAAGTGTTTGCAGTAAAACATATAGGTGAACAGTATTTGGATAAGGGTAAAGAGGTTTTTGTGGCATTTATGGATTTGGAAAAGGCGTATGATAGGGTGGATAGGGGGGCAATGTGGCAGATGTTGCAGGTGTATGGAATAGGAGGTAGGTTACTGAAAGCAGTGAAGAGCTTTTATGAGGATAGTGAGGCTCACGTTAGAGTGTGTAGGAGAGAGGGAGATTATTTCTCTGTAAAAGTAGGCCTTAGACAGGGATGTGTGATGTCACCGTGGTTGTTCAATATATTTATAAATGGGGTTGTAAGAGAAGTGAATGCGAGGGTCTTGGCAAGAGGTGTGGGGTTAAAAGACAAAGAATCAAATACAAAGTGGGAGTTGTCACAGTTGCTTTTTGCTGATGACACTGTGCTTTTGGGAGATTCTGAAGAGAAGTTACAGAGGTTGGTGGATGAATTTGGTAAGGTATGTAAAAGAAGAAAATTGAAGGTGAATATAGGAAAGAGTAAGGTGATGAGGATAACAAAAAGATTAGGTGAAGAAAGATTGGATATCAGATTGGAGGGAGAGAGTATGGAGGAGGTGAATGTATTCAGATATTTGAGAGTGGACATGTCAGCAGATGGGTCTATGAAGGATGAGGTGAATCATAGAATTGATGAGGGAAAAGGGTGAGTGGTGCACTTGAGTCTGTGGAGACAAAGAACTTTGTCCATGGAAGTTAAGAGGGAATGTATGAGAGTATAGTTATACCAACACTCTTATATGGGTGTGAAGCATAGGTGATGAATGTCACAACGAGGAGAAGGCTGGAGGCAGTGGAGATGTCATGTCTGAGGTCAGTGTGTGGTGTGAATATAATGCAGAGAATTCGGAGTTTGGAAATTAGGAGGAGGTGCGGGATTACCAAAACTATTATCCAGAGGGCTGAGGAGGGGTTGTTGAGGTGGTTCGGACATGTAGAGAGAATGGAACGAAACAGAATGACCTCGAGAGTGTATAAATCTGTAGTGGAGGGAAGGCGGGGTAGGGGTCGGCCTAGGAAAGGTTGGAGGAGGGGTAAAGAGGTTTTGTGTGCGAGAGGCTTGGATTTCCAGCAAGCATGCGTGTGCGTATTTGATAGGAGTGAATGGAGACAAATGGTTTTTAATACTTGACGTGCTGTTTTAGTGTGAGCGAAGTAACATTTATGAAGGGATTCAGAGAAACCAGCAGGCCGGACTCGAGTCCTGGAGATGGGAAGTACAGTGTCTGCACTCTGAAGGAGGGGTGTTAATGTTGCAGTTTTATAACTGTAGTGTAAAGCACCCCTCTGGCAAGAAAGTGATAGAGTGAATGATGACGAAAGTTTTTCCTTTTCGGGCCACCCTGCCTTGCTGGGAATCGGCCGATGTGTTAATAAAATAAAAATAATAAACAATAAGAGGAGCACAAAACAATGGTGCCCATGTTGTAGTAAAAATGGTGCCAATGTTGTAGTGAAAATGGTGCCAATGTTGTAGTAAAAAATGGTGCCAATGTTGTAGTAACAAATGGTGCCCATGTTGTAGTAAAAAGAGCTACATCTAGTAGTAAGAAGACTACATCTAGTAGTAAGAAAACTACATCCAGTAGTAAGAAGACTACATCCAGTAGTAAGAAGACTACATCCAGTAGTAAGAAGACTACCTCTAGTACTAAGAAGACTACATCCAGTAGTAAGAAGACTACATCTAGTACTAAGAAGACTACATCCAGTAGTAAGAAGACATCTAGTAGTAAGAAGACTACATCTAGTAGTAAGAAGACTACATCTAGTAGTAAGAAGACTACATCTAGTAGTAAGAAGACTACATCTAGTAGTAAGAAGACTACATCTAGTAGTAAGAAGACTACATCAAGTAGTAAGAAGACTACATCAAGTAGTAAGAAGACTACATCAAGTAGTAAGAAGACTACATCTAGTACTAAGAAGACTACATCCAGTAGTAAGAAGACTACATCTAGTACTAAGAAGACTACATCCAGTAGTAAGAAGACTACATCTAGTAGTAAGAAGACTACATCCAGTAGTAAGAAGACTACATCCAGTAGTAAGAAGACTACATCCAGTAGTAAGAAGACTACATCCAGTAGTAAGAAGACTACATCTAGTAGAAAAAAGACTACATCTAGCAGTAAGAAGACTACATCCAACAGTAGGAAGACTACATCCAGCAGTAAGAAGACTACATCCAGCAGTAAGAAGACTACATCAGTAGTAAGAAGACTACATCTAGTGGTAAGAAGACTACATCCAGTAGTAAGAAGACTACATCCAGTAGTAATAAGACTACATCTAGTACTAAGAAGACAACATCTAGTAGTAAGAAGACTACATCTAGTACTAAGAAGACTACATCCAGTAGAAAGAAGACTACACCTAGTAGTAAGAAGACTACATCCAGTAGTAAGAAGACTACATCCAGTAGTAAGAAGACTACATCCAGTAGTAAGAAGACTACATCCAGTAGTAAGAAGACTACATCCAGTAATAAGAAGACTACATCAAGTAGTAAGAAGACTACATCCAGTAGTAAGAAGACTATATCCAGTAGTAAGAAGACTACATCTAGCAGTAAGAAGACTACATCCAGCAGTAAGAAGACTATATCCAGTAGTAAGAAGACTACATCTAGCAGTAAGACGACTACATCTAGTAGTAAGAAGACTACATCTAGTAGTAAGAAGACTACATCTAGTAGTAAGAAGACTACATCTAGTAGTAAGAAGACTACATCTAGTAGTAAGAAGACTACATCTAGTAGTAAGAAGACTACATCTAGTAGTAAGAAGACTACATCTAGCAGTAAGAAGACTACATCTAGTAGTAAGAAGACTACATCTAGTAGTAAGAAGACTACATCTAAGTAAGAAGACTACATCTAATAGTAAGAAGACTACATCTAGTAGTAAGAAGACTACATCCAGTAGTAAGAAGACTACATCTAGTAGTAAGAAGACTACATCCAGTAGTAAGAAGACTACATCTAGTAGTAAGAAGACTACATCTAACAGTAAGAAGACTACATCTAACAGTAAGAAGACTACATCTAACAGTAAGAAGACTACATCTAGTAGTAAGAAGACTACATCTAGTAGTAAGAAGACTACATCTAGTAGTAAGAAGACTACATCTAACAGTAAGAAGACTACATCTAGTAGTAAGAAGACTACATCTAGTAGTAAGAAGACTACATCTAACAGTAAGAAGACTACATCTAGTAGTAAGAAGACTACATCTAGTAGTAAGAAGACTACATCT
>WNWK01033947.1:0-20763 GCA_009830355.1 Cherax destructor | reverse complement strand
ATGAAAATTTGGAATTCATTACCTGTCATTCCGCCCTACCTGTACCCCAATTAAAAACGATGCAAAAAAACCACCTTCTCACCCAAAGCTAATTTAATTAAAACTTTTCCCAAAGTAGAATAATCACTTAACGTAAAAACCTGACTAATCAATTGAATGTAAAACCTGTTATGAATATTACATACTTAGCTAATTATTTCCACAACACCCATTATAATGACCCGTAAAAAACCTTTGCAATGCAATTAATTTTTTTAAATTGTTATCTCCTAAATTAGTTGCATTGTTTACAATAAGTGCTACAATTAATTGATATGTTCAACATATTTCAAACTTTATAACTTAGATATGGAACTTTACTTATTTCATAAATTATAAACCATAACTTTTATTATTTTATTATTATTATTTCTTTAATTTGTTTAATCTGTTTTAAATTTAAATTTTTTATAATGAAGAAAAAGTACAAAACTATGTTTAAAAATGCCCATGTCTAAACTATGTTCAAATTTCAAAATTAAATACTCACCTATACTCATTGTAAACTATCAAAAAAATTCTTACAATTTAGTTTTAAGTTAATTTTAAGTCTCCCCAAAAATGCCCTGCATATTAGGGGCTTTGGGCATGTACACCTCATGTAATCTCAATAACCAAATGTAATTCTTTGTATCATGTCCAAATAAACTATTAATATTATTATTATTATTAAAGAAAGGGGAAAAAACGAGGCACTAAACTATAGACCACTGTCACTAAACGTGTAAAATTGTGCAAAGTCATTGAGAAGATTATCAGGAGGAGAATGGTGGAGCACCTGGAATGGAACAAGATTAAAAACGACAACCAGAAAGGATTCAGGGAAAGGGGCAAATCCTGTGATGAGGTATCACAGTAAATTGCCGGAGGCGGGGCCCCGGGTCTCATTGGTCCTAGGACCCGTGCTTTTTTCTTGGTATATGTGAATGACATGGCGGGGAAAGGGGTAGACTCCCGAAGTGTCCCTGTTCACAAAAAGATGTGAAGTTAATGGGGGAAAATTTAAAACGGGGGAGGATCCCGGCAGGACTTCAAAAAGACCTGGCCCGGCTGGATACCTGGTCCCGCACCTGGCTTCTTTTTTCAAGATGCAAAATCATGAAGATTGGGGGAAAGGGGAAAAACTCAGACAGAGTATAATCTAGGTGGCCAAAAACTGCAAACCTCGCTCAAGGAGAAAGATCTTGGGGTGAGTATCCTGAGCATGTCTCCAGAAGCACACATCAACCAGATAACTGCAGCAGCTTTGGGCGACTGGCAAACCTGAAAATAGCGTTCCGATACCTTAGTAAGGAATCATTCAAGACACTGTACACAGTGTCGTCAGGCCCATCCCCAGAGTATGCAGCACCATTTTGGAAACCCCCCTGGTCAAGCATGTAAAGAAATTAGAGAAAGTGAAAAGGTTTTTGCAAAAAGATTAATTCAGAGTTAGCGGAATGTCTTACGAAAAAAAGGGTTAAAGGGAAATCACTGGAGGACAGGGGGGTTAGGGAACATGATAACGACATACAAAATACTGCGTGGAATAGAAAAGGGTGGATAGAGACAGGATGTTCCAGAGAGGGGAACTGTTGTTGAGGCTAAAAGGACCCAACATGTATTGATATTTTTAAAGTAACAGTTCTTTAATCACAATTGCTGTTTAATGGGTGTCTTGGGGGCAGGCCACTCTTAAGACTGAAAGCTAATTAACCCTGACCCTTCTCAATATACAGTGGATCCTTGCTATTCGAACACTCCAAAACTCCCCCCTTTTATGTAAGTTTATTATTGTAAGTGCTTTTATAAGTGTTTTTTTGGGGGGTCTGAAAGGGAACTAATCAAATTTACATCTTTCCCTTATGGGAATAAATTCGTTTGATAACGACTTGAACAGCATTCTGGAATGGGGGTTTGGAGTGTTCAAATGGGGGGTCCACTGTAATAGGTTGTAAACACACACATAAAACATTTAAATAAGTAGTTTGTAAAAAAGTATTTCTTTTGTAAAAGTAAAGGTGTATGGGAAAAAAAAATTTTGTGGGTGCATGTCGAATGGTGCAAGGCAACAGTCTTTCTTTTCTTTGTTTTTTTTTTGGAGTGGGAGGAGCTTAGCTAAGCCCCCCCCTTGTTCTCCTCTGCTGGATGGGGGTCAAGCTGGTAGGACCGACTGGTCTTTCTTATCTTTCTGGACAGAATGTGTTTGCCAGAGGTAAGAGTTATACTTCAAAGTGGTGTAACCATCATACCCTGGAAATTTCAGTGTGTCAAGACACTGGGGGTTTAAAAATCATTTGGGAAAGGGGATTATTTGTGGCAGGGGGGGCCATGTAGCTTGGAGATGCTTGGGGCATGTTTTTATGATTAAGATCTGTATATTCTGTATATATATCTCTGAATATATATTATTTTTGTAATGGTGGTTTAAATAACCCATTGAGAGGACTGGTGAAAGATTTCAGAGACAGTACAGCTAATCATGAATGTAAGGGACCCTAGACTACAAAACCTTTAAGTAAAATACCCCCCCACTAGAACATGTAGTGAGAACCTTGATAACAAAGTAAAAGGGAAAACAACATAACAGGGACACAGAAACAAGGGGCCCTTGGAAGTTGAAGACTCAGATGAGTCAAAGGGATGTTAAGAAGTATTTCTTAAGCCATAGAGTAGTCAGGAAGTGGAATACAGCAAGTGTGTCTGGAGTCGGGAAACCATACATAGTTTTAAAGGGCGGGGTATGATAAACTCATGGACAGAGAGGGGAAAACCCAGTAGCGATCAGTGAAGAGGTGGGGCCAGAAGCTGGGGTCTCGCCCCCTGAAACCATAATTGGTATACCCCCCCCCCTTCCCCAACCCCCAACCCCCACCTTTACCTACCTCTCTGTTTTATTCATGTGTGTGTATGAATGCAAATGATAATGTGAGTGGTATGGTTCATCTTAGGGATGTTAGTTGCAATATTTACTGTAACAGAACCTGTGAGGACTTGAGTCCTGGAAGTGGCAAAGTACAAAGCCATCACTCTAAAGGAAGGGTTTGGGATATTTGCTGTTTTAAATGACATCTAAACTGTAGTATCTGTGCACCTCTGGCAAGACAGTGATAGGGGTATGATGGTGAAGGTGTTTCCCTTTTTTTAGCCACCCTCCCTCAGTGGGAGATGGCCAGCGTGTTAAAAAAAAGGTTAGAAAAAAATTGATCTACTGACATTTTTTTTGTACAGTGGTACCTCGGGTTACGAGCTTAATTCGTTCCAAAACATTTGAGTGCCTACACCGGGCGAAATTTTTTCCCATAAGGAATAATGTAAATTAGATTAATCCATTTCCCGACCCCAAAAAAAAACAATTACAAAAAACCCCTTTCAAAAAATTTACTTACATAATTGTTCAAGTTGGGAGCTGTTCGTATGCCGAGGGACCACTGTATATGAAGTTCCATGTGGTTTACTGCATGGGGTCCCGTTGAATTATGTCCAAATCTTAGAAAGATAGCTAGGAATTGAAGTGAATGTGTATCCATATTGTTTTTCTATTGCCCTCCCTTTGGGTGAAAAGCAGCCAATTTGTTAAAAAAATATATAAAATTATGAAGTATTCAGAGAATAAAAAAAATTCATATTGGGATGATAAAGTTGGGGAGGACAGAGCACATAACCATTGTACAATATATTTTTTTTACAGTAATTGTTTTTTTAGTTTTTTTCTTAGTGTTTTTTTTGAAAAGTACCTAAAAAACTGCTCACTTATTTTTTGTTGACTGAACCATGAATGGAAAAATTTAACATCATTCAATTTACCAAAATAATAAGTGACAATTTGCTATTTTTACCTGGAGTTACCTGGAGAAGTTAAAGGGGTCAACGCCCCGGGGCCCCAACTGTGACCGGGCCCAGTGTTATCTAATGTGGGTACTTTATATTTCAGATGATCTGGATGTTGCCCCAGATTTCTTTGAGTATTTCTCTGCCACTTATCCTGTACTTAAATCTGACCCGACACTGTGGTGTTTTCAGCCTGGAATGATAATGGTAAGATACTAAACTTATTCTAGTAGCTAAGCTTGTTAACTGATCCCATGTGTGCTTTTAATCCTTTAACTATCAAAAAGTTGATCTACATTTTACTTCTAGATTTATGACGTCGATCCCGTTCACTTTTTTCCTGCCTTCAGATTTGGCACTAGAGGCCTGATAGGCCTAGGCAGTATAGAATGGTTTAACACTCATTGTATGCAGTATTTAAAAAAACTGGGACCACTTAGTACCTTGTGGGAGCACCATTTCAAATGAGTGCCAGCTAGATGGGAAAAAAAAACGTGGCAAAACCCAGTGATTCACTAATGCCCCTGTCATAGTAACACTCATTTTCAGGGAAAATGATTTCCTAATTGGGGGTGGCCACAAGGTTTCGAGGAAATATCAAAAAAACCCATAATAACCCCTGTGCAACATTTGTTCCCCATCCTTCCCAAATTTTTATACCACTGGGTGTCATCCTGCCAGAATGTCCTATAACCTATGCTCTAAAATAAAGAAATTCTCAACATGTGTAATATGTTTTTGGCTGGCCAGTTGGTTGGCTGGCTAGCTGGCCAGTTGGCTGGCTGGCTGGCTGACTGGTTTGCTGGCTGACTGACTTTGGCTGGCTAACTTTAGTTTAAAACCCCAACCAGCTATATCTCTGTCTCAGAGAGAGCCCTTATGAGCCTGATAGTCAGCTAGACTTTCAAACGGGTTCAAATTCACAATTTTCCAGAATCGTCATATCTGCACAAGGGGAAAAGTTTAAACTTTGAAAATGTGTACTACTTGCTACAGTCATGCTCTTATGCCTTATATATACAAGCATAGTATAGGCACTTTGCCTGACTTTTTTGGGTAACCCTAGGTAATATACACTATGTATAAATAACTGTACTTATGTGTCCCTTTCCTTTTAAATAAACTTAGACCTTGATTCTGTTCAAGGGATGCCTGTCCTTAAAGGGAAATATTTCCAAGCAAACAATTGTTGAATGACAGCTTGCCTTGGGTAAATAAAGGACAAACTGTTCCAAAAGGGACACAAAAAAAACAATTATCCCCATAAACATAAATACCTAGGATAACCCAAAAAAAACCAGACAAAGTGCTCTCTTCTTTTAGGTACAAGGCATAAATAGCATTTCTGTGGCAATTTCACCCAAATTATATCTTTCAACTTGTTCAGACATTTAGTTCTGCAATACGTGTAATACCTGTTCGGCTGGCCACGATCCAGGTTCATGAAACGGTTCCGGGGCAGAGACAGGCAGACAAACAAAAGAGAGAGGCAGACAGACAAAAAGACAGAGACAAACACGGAACAGAGAGACAGAGACAGTCATGCTTGTGTGGGTGTGAAAAAGTGAGAACAAATAGAAACATGCCAAGATTCACTGGGGGCAGTGCTGGGGTGGTGCGGGAGTCAGCAATTTAGAGTCCACTGTCAGACACTTGTGCTTCGGAGTTTCATATCTCCCGCACTTCTAAAACCATTGCTGGGACCCATAAATAATAGAGAGGAGGAGCAGAATAGGATGACTTCACTGGTGTATAAAGCTGTAGTAGAGGGGAGGGGTGGGGTCATCCTAGAAAAGCATGAATTGAGGGGTAAAGAGGTTTTTGTGGAAGGGACCTGGCCCACAGCAGGCATGTGGGTGTTAGATAAGTGCATGAGATGAATGGTTTCTGGGACTTAACAAGCTGTTGGAATGTGAGCAGGGTAATTTTTTTATGAAGGGATTCAGGAAACCAGTTAGCGGATTTTGAATCCTGGAGGTGGAAGACAATGCCTGCACTTCAAAGGAGGGGTTTGGGATATTGGCTTTTTAGAGTGACATCTGAACTGTCATATCTGGGCGCCTCTATAAAGACAGTGATTATGTGGGGAATGATGACAAGTGTTTTTTTGGGTCACCCCCCCTTTGTGGAAGATGGCCGATGTTTTGGGAAAAAAATTATGTTATTTTTTATTTTATTAACACATGGGATTCCCCGGGAAAGGGGGGCCCAAAAAAAAATTTTCTTCATCATTCCTCCATCACTGTCTTGCCGGGAAGGAGTGCTTTTTCACTACAGTTATAAAACTTTTCAACATTAACACCCCTCCTTCAGAGTGCAGACACTTAAATTTCTCCAAAATCCCAAATCCGGCCTGCTTTCCTGAATCCCTTCATAAATTTGCCTTACACTCCCAAAAGCATGTCAAATATTAAAAACCATTTGTCTCCATTCCTCCCCATCAAATATGCTCACCATGCTTGCTGGAAGTCCAAAAACCCCCCGCACACAAAACTTCCTTTACCCCCCCCCTCCAAACCTTTCCTAGGCCGACCCCCCCCGCCTTCCCTCCTCTACAGATTTATACCCCCTTCCCTCCCCACGAAATTTTTACACTCTCAAAGTTATTCTGTCTCGTTCCATTCTCCTACCCTGTCCCAACCACCTCAACAACCCCCCGAGGCAGGTGAACATGTTCACCTGTCCCAAAGTGTTGTGACTGATTACATTATCTGTAAATAATATTTTTTCGCAAGAACTAAGGTTTGGGTATGATATTACAAGATCTACTATAAATTATAGTTCTTCTTTCAACAAACCAGCTGTATCCCCCCAAAACAGGGTGGCTCAAAAAGAAAACGTAGATCAACATTTTTACAGGTAAAAAGGGTTTTTAAATTGCAGGTAATATTTATTCCATGTTACACCTTTATAAGACCCTTGTGGGTTTAGCATTAGTTATGATTATAATAATAATACACCTGCCCCGGTAAGCCAGACTGTTGCTAAACAACCTACCAGCCTATATAGCCATCACAACCCTTTGGTTCAGCAGTTGTTGAAAGAATATGGTTTAGTTTCCCTTTTTGTAAATTTGTTTCTGTTACATGTTTATTCTCATATTTTTACCAATTTTATTTTTTTTTTTTCAAAACAGGTAAACCCAATTTGGTAGATGTGAAGAATAAAACCCTTTTTGTTCGAACGACTTTTTCCCCGGGTTTGGCTGGATGATGACCAAAGAGTTAGGGGAAGGAACTTGGACCTAAATGGCCACGTTCCCTACGGGGAAAAAAACGGGAAATCGTGCCCCAGAGCAGCGTGCAGATAGAGCCTGTATTAGACCTGAAGTGTCTCGAACACGCACTTTTGGAAAAAAAAGTTAGCAAGTAAGTTTTTGACTTTTCTTAATTTTTATAAAACTTTTATTTGCTTTCATATTGTTAAATTTGTTTATAGTTAATATTGTGACTTCCCCTGTATACATTATTTAATTTAAAAAGAAGATTTTTTTTTTGGGGGGCCACCTGCCTTGGTTGGAAATGGACGATTTGTTGAAAGAAGATTGTGACTTCTACACTTAAATTTTTTAATGGATCAATTAAAAAAAAAAATGAACTTTTAAAATTTTTGGAAAATAGAAATTAACAAAAAACAATACCCCTTTCAGGGCCCAGGGCCAAATTTCAGAGGGTGCACCAGTGCCCAAAAATTTTAAAAAAAAAAAAATTCTTATTTTCTTATGAAATGGTAGAGAATTTTTTTCTGAAGGTAATAAAACAAAAAGTATGAAATTTGATGGAAAATTGACCAAATTATGCTCTCGCGAATTTTGATGCATCAGCGAATTTACGCATCGGCGATTTTCCCAAAATTTGACTCCCCTTTTAGGAATTACATTTTTCCCAGTCGACCAAATTTTTAGCTATTTCACTAGTATTATTCTATTCTATCGATTGAGCAAAAAAAAAAAATCCCCCAGTTCTGTTTCAACTACAAAATAAAGTGATGGGAAAATGGTAATTTAGAAATTTAATTCAAAGTTCAAAATTTTCCCAATTTAAAAAAAGGGTAAATAAACAATGCAGGCATTCCTGGCACAAACTAACATTTCCTCTGCTCATTAGTTACTTTTTCAGTCTTTAAAATAAATTTCCCATTTTGATTTTTATTCACATAATGAATATAGATAGATAGATTTTTTATTTGGACATGATACAAAAATTACATTTGGTTATTGAGCATGAGGTGTACATCCCAAAAAAGCCCCTAGTATGCAGGGCATTTTGGGCAGATTTAAAAATTAACTTAAAACTACATTGTAAAAATTTTTTGTAGATAGTATACAATGAGAAAAAAGGGTGAGTATTTAAGCTATGAAATTTGAATATATGAAATTTGAACATATTTTTGTACTTTTGTTTTCATTATAAAAATTAATTAAATCAGATTAAACAAATTAGAGCAGTAATAATAATAAAATTAAAAAAAGTTATGGTTGAAAATTTTTAAAAATAAGTAAAATGCATATCTAAGTTATAAAGTTTGAATATAAGTTGAACATATAAATTCTTAGCAATTTATTGCAGCAAAAAAAAGTTATGGTTGATAATTTATAAAATAAGAAAAGTTGCATATCTAAGTTTAAAGTTTGAATATAAGTTGAACATATCAATTAATTGCAGCAATTTGCAGCAATGCAACTAATTTTGAGATAACAATTTAAAACAATTAATTGCATTGCAGTTAGTTTACTGGTCATTATTGAAGTGTTGTGGGAATAATTAGCTAGGTAAGTATTATTCATAACAGGTTTTACATTCATTCATTGTTCATTCATACATTCATTGACTTGAATAGTCGGGTTTTTTGAAATGAATATTCTACTTTGCTGGGAATGGTTGATAAGGAGCAATTGCTTTGGGTAAAAGGGGGTTTTTTTAGCACTTTTTGAATTGGGTTACAGGTAGGGTTTTTTTGGGAATGACAGGTAATGAATTCCAAATTTTCGTGCCTTTATGTGCATTGATTTTTTACATAGTGTTGGGTGGAACGGGGAACATCGAGGATCTGTGTCTGTGTTATGGTCATGTGTCCTGTTAAAGTTAGTAAGGAGAAGTTTGAGTGGTGGGTTAATATCTGCATAGAGTGTTCTATTTTGAAATAGGCACAGAAAAAATGTATGGATGTCTTGTTGGGAGAAAGTTTGGGTTTTTTGAATATTGGTGGAGTATGTTGCCTGGAGGAAATTTGTTATCATTCTAACTGCTGTTTTTGTTTGTTATTAGTGGTCTAGATGAGTTATTGATGTAGAGCCCCATGCAGTTTCCCAAAGGTGAGGTGGGGGTAAATTGATATAGGGAGGAGAGCTGGTTGTGGAACATAGTACCTATCTTGGATAGTATTCCCACGGTCTTTGGACTTTCTTGGAGATTTGTTGTATATGTGTCTGAAATTTGAGGCCACTGTCAAGATGTATTCCCAAAATTTTCCCTCGGGGTTTTGCGATAGGGGACCCCTTTATCATTATGTTAAGTGGTGCGTTTTTAGTTCTGTTCCCAAACTGGGTAAAATAGGTTTTATCAATGTTGAGGAAGTTTTTTGGTCATCATCCCGGTAGAATTTTTTTTTCAATTCAGTTTTGTAGTGTTGGCTTGGTTGGGCTTTGGGGGGAGATAATGTATGTAGTGTCATCTGCAAAAAATATGGGTTTGAGTAGTTGAGATGCATTTGGTACTTAATGTAAATGGAAGAGATAAAAACACTTCCTGTGGGGCACCTCGGTAATAGTTTGCCGGGGGAGTAGCTCCATTTTGTACACATATTGGTTTCTGTTTCTAAGGTATGATTTTTGGTAGTTTGAGTGTCCTCTTATACCATGTGCGATAATTTTAAGTGTAACAGATCATGGGCAACTGTATCAAAAAACTTTTCATAAATCAATGAAGACCCACTGGGATTTCTTTTTCAAGGGGTGTAAATTATTTTAACATGTGTTTAAAAGGCACTTTGATTTTTATTTGGGGGGTTCAAAAAGAATTTATACGTTGTTGGATGTGAGGTAGGGAAAATATTTGTCTATGAATTAATTTTTTAAAGATTTTGGGAGAAGGGGGGTTAGATATCGGCCTGTAGTTATTCAGGTCTGCTTGATTCCCCCCTTATGTATTGGGGTGACCCCCGCTATTTTGAGTATTGATGGGGAAAGGGAGAGGATTCAATGGATTTGTTAAAAAATGTTGCAATAATTGGTGAGAGAACTTGAGAGGCTTTTTTTTTTTAAGGTGGTAAGTTATTTAGGTCCCCGCCAATATTTTTTTTTAGAACTTTTGTAACCCATGAGCCAATATAATATATAATGTATAATTGTACACTCATTGTATTCAACACAATAACTGCATTAATTTGTTTATTATATTGCTTACTCACAACCCCCTTACGACAACGTTTTGGTCCCACTTGGATCATTTACAAAGTCACACTAACACAAAGAACAGGTAGAAGGGTTATATATAGGCCAGAGAAGGGAGGGGACAAGAAAGTGGTGGAGGAGTAATAGTGGAAGTACAAATAATATCACCCATTTGTGAACGTATATTAGACCCCGCTGGCGATATTTGACGTGGGTCATTTGTTTACCCTTTAACATCGGCAAAATTTAACATTTCGCTACTTTGAGCTCAGTTTCAAGTCATTTCCTGTACTAAAACCAATCAAAATCATCTCTATTTATGTAATATATCTTCCATTCTATCAAATGAGACCAAGTGAAAATACAACTAAAAAAAGTATACGAAAAAACACTGAAAAGCCCTTTTTAACCCTTTCGGGTCAAGGCCATTTTAAAAGGGGGTGCCCAGTGTCCAAGTTTTTTTAAAAAAAAAAAAAATTTTTTCTTACAGAATTAAAGATAATAATTTTGTGAAGGTAATGAAAAAAAAAAAATTCCAATCAGTAGTTCAAGATATAGTCAGGTTGACCTTCAATGCCCGGTGGCGGCCATCAGCTTTTCCCGTAAAGTGCATTTTTTATTTTTTTTTGTTATTTTTTTCTTTCTTTTCTAATATTTTTTTTTAAAATTTTTGTAACCTATGGCCAATATAATATATAATGTATAATTGACACTCATTGTATTCAACAAAAAACTGCTTTAAATTTTTTTATTTATTTGTTAAAAAAACTTGTTTACAAGTTTATTGTAAACAAAATAATGATGAAAATATTATGTTTGTGTTAATAAAGGACCAAAACAGTGGTACCTCGACTTACGATTTAATCCGTCAGAGGGGCATATCTTGGCGAAACAATCGTTCCCCAATCAATTTTCCCCAAAAAGATAAAATAAAAAATTTTAATCCGTCCAAGACTTAAAAGTAGTTAAATAAAATATTTTTAGAACTTTTGACATTAAAAATAAAATTTAATGAACAATAACTAAATACACATGTAAATTTGTACAATAACATGTCACTTACATTTATTGAAGATTTGGGATGTGTAGGGGGGAGGGGGGGAAATGGGAGTATGCTAGTTTTTGGGAAGGGAACCCCCTTCCCATTAACACTCGGTACCAAGTTTTTTTCGGGGTTATTCCCTTTTTTTGAATGCCCTAGGCCCAGCTTGAGAGTCACTGGACCTTTTTCCAATAAATCTGTCCGGGGAGCCTGTGTCTGGAAATTTTTTAACACATCCCTGAAATGACCACCACTGTGTCGTACAGGTTCCGCACGGCCTGCAACAGCTGGTTGGGTGATATTCATCCAAAATGCTTGCACCTTGCCCACATTCCACAAATGTCCTTAATCACTGAAAAAGGGCACCTTCTTCCATCTCTGTTCCACCTCCTCCTCCTCCTCTGAACCATTGCCCTGACCTCTGGTCTCTTGTTCCAGTTGCTGTTAAACTCTTGCAGATCTTCAGGGTTTAGCTCTTCCTTGTGCTCCTCCACCAACTGTTCCACATCCTCACCCTCACCTCTAACCCCATAGACTTGCCCAATTCCAAAATTTTCTTCCCAACAGGCTCAGGCTCAGGCTCAGGGTTCTGGGGCTCACCCCCAAAACCTTCAAAACCCCTCTCTAGGACACAGTCGGGACAATTTTCCCCAGGCAGATTCAAAGCCCGGGTGTCACTCCCCCCCAACCTTACCTATAAGGTTTACACAATGCACTTTGGAAAGGGTTTTTTCCAAAAAGTCTTAGGGTTATATTCATGTCTGTGGTCACATAAAAGCATTTTGAAACATTGTTTTGGTGTAGATTTTTTTAAAGTTGGAAATGACCTGCTGGTCCATGGGGTGGAGGGGGGGTGGTTTTAGGGGCAAGAACATCACTTTGATGAATTTAAACCCTCCACAATTTTCTCACCAATTTTGGAGGATGACAAGGCATTGTCCATTATCAGGAGGCATTAAGTGGAAAATTTTGCCCAATAGATTTTCTTCCACTGGGGCCAAACACGCCATTGAACCAATCTTAACCCTTTCCCGGGCACCCCCGGGAAAATGAAAATTTTAAATGTATTTCATATGAGTGGATAGAGTAACTCAATGTAAGGATAATGAGCCCTAAAATTAAAATTTTAAAAAAAAACTTTTCCCCCAATTGCCAATATTCAAGGACCTCAAGACGGCCCTGACTTAAAAAGGGTGTCAAATTATGAATGTTGCAAATTTGCAATTGTTAATAAAACACCAAATAAGTATTTTCTATTTATTATACTAATAGACAATATCAAAAACACAAATGGAACTTGTTTCCAAACATTTTGTAAGGTATAAAAATATAAAGTGAACCAAAGAGCAACATGGACACATTAAAGGGATAAAACTTTCAAGTCCCATAATCCTGAATTTCCTGAGAAAACAATCATTCTTGATCACTAATTGCTACAATGAAAGGCTATGAAGCAATTTCTTTCCTTCTTGATGCATAGATTTACCTTGCATAGCACAAAAATGAGGATGTGACATGATTTTTCGTTTTGCTGCAATAATTGCATGTAAATATTCTGCCTTGAACTGGCCAGTGACCTAGCATTTTATCAAACTTATCATTTTGGTCAAACCTCACACTGTCATCAGGCCTTTCTGCCGTTGGTACTGCACTGGAGATGGCAACAGATCATCTGGTTCTGATCTGAGTCACTTTCCACCAAAATGCAGAGATATTTGAACTTCTGTTGGAAGGGTTCACAATAGAACAATTTCTCATTGATCTGGAATGACAATAAGAATGTTCTGTACACACCCAGACCACTACAGAATTCATATATGCACTAGAATTTTTATATAAATATTTATTTACTGAAATTTAAAATGTGGCCCTGACGGGGGGACCGTCTGTACACGGTCCTCTTTTGTTGCACTTTTTCAATTGCATGGTACACTCATATTATGCATATCTAACTCCTGATATATATCTCAAAATATGCTAAACTATTCATTTACACACTGGACACAACAATTAGTACTTACCGACATTGTAGAGTATAATCACAGTGTATATGAGTGGAACAAGAGCAAAATTCGGCTCTGGGTGACGCAAGCGAGAAGTTTTTTACATTTTGGTCTCTCAACCAATGGGAAGCGAGCAGATGCCGGTCTCACTTAGCTGGAGCGACTCACAGAAGGCTTGTGATTGGTCAGATATAGAGAATGGGAACCTAGATGCGCTGGGGAGTAGGATGACACGCGCAAAACACGTGTTTAGGACCGTCTGACGTCCTGCCCGGTAAAGGGTTAAGAAAATGTCCTTTGTGACCCATGCCTTTTGTTAGACCTCCACATCACACACAAGTTAGACTTGCTGACACCGCATCTGCCAAATACTGAGGATTTTCAAAAGATACACCAGTAAAGGCTTCACTTTTCAATCACCACTGGCATTAGCACAAAGCATCAAAGTTAGCCTGTCTTTCATAGGCTTATGTCCTGGCTGTGCCTTTTCTTCCTGAGTAATGAAGGTCCTGTTGGGCATTTTCTTCCAAAACAGGCCTGTTTCATCACAATTAAACACTTGTTGGGGAGGAATTGTTCAGCCTCTATGTACTCCTGGAATTCAGGCACATATTTTTCAGCCGCAATTTTGTCAGAACTGGCTGCCTCCCATCCCTCACAACACTATGATGCCACTTCGATTCTTAAATTTGTGAAACCAGCCTCTGCTGGCTTTAAATTCGCTCACTTCAGCACTCGTTGCAGGCATTTTCTTAACGGATCATCATGCAACTGCCTTGTCACATTATTGCCTCCAAACAGTATCTCCTGCTAACTGTTTCTCGTTGATCCACACCAACAACAACCTTTCCACATCTTCCAGCACTTGTGGTCTGTGTTTTGTGAACACAGATGAACCTTTGCAACAACAGCTTCCTTGATTTTCTGAATTTTTCTTGCCACAATGGTAGCGATGGTAGAAAAGGGTTTACCATACAGCCTGGCCAGCTCACTGATACGCACTCCACTTTCATATTTTTCTATTATCTCCTTCTTCAGTTCTATCGTACATGTATTTCTGTTCCTCTTTGCCACAGGCTTACCACTAGGTCTTTCCTTGGACCCATGGTAGCTTATTTAGCAGTTGCAAGCACTAAAAACAGTGGAATAATGACAATATACTGGTATGAATGCGTGGGTGTGGGTGGGTGGTCGCCTCGCTTGTAAACATAGCACACTGACGCTCCTGGAGTGCACGCTCAGCTGGGCGCCACACGGACACGTCCGGCACGAATGTCGTTACGGGAAACAAACATCGTTACTGCAATCATTTTTTTACGTTATAAATATCGTTACTCAAAAATATCGTAAGCTGACAGCAGCGTAACACGAGGTATGGCTGTACAGTGGACCCCCGAGTAATGTAAAAACTTCATTCCAGAAGCCTGCTCAAGTGCCATTACCGAACAAATTTTCTCCCTAACCTTTTAGGGGTCCAAGGGGTCTCTCTGAAACTCGTTCTCAGGGTCCACGAATTTAAAAAAATTATTTTTCTTATGAAATGATAATCGTTTTTTGATCATAACGTCCAAAATTATGAAATTTAATAAAAACTAACGGAATTATGCTTTCGCGAAGTTAGCGGTATCCATGACATTTACGCATCGGCGATTTCGCCACTTTGAGCCCTATTTTCGGCAAATTCCAATGTTTCAGTCTACTAAAATTATAGCTATTTCGCTAGAACTCCATTTCTTCTATCGATTGAGTACAAGAAACCGCCTATTTACCAATTTTAACTACCCAAAATAGTGGTCAGAAAATGGCAATTTGGCCAATTTCACAAAAATTTAAAACGATGCCAATTTCAAAATAGGGTCCATAATAAACAAGGCAGACATTCCTGGGCATTTAAAATAACATCTTCTTTTTCATTATCCGTCCCCAGGCCCCTCTTACATTACTTTTGCTTTCCATTTTAAATTTTTTATTCTCAAAAAAATAAAGTTTACTGTTATGTATATAAACTGCATCATTAAAAATGGTATAAATAATATAAAAGGCCTTGTGCAAGAATATTACTCCCCCAGTTGATGTTTTTTGGCATTGTGTGTTTTGTTTATTTTTGGGAACATCGGCCTATTTTGTGCTCGTTTCAAGGTCCTTTAATCGTAAAACCAGTCAAAATTATCTCTATTTCTTAATATATCATCTATTTTATAAAATGAGACTAAGAAAACGAGAATAAAAGCTTAAATACCATACGAAAATAGACTGGGGCTGCGGGAATTTTTTTTATACTGGCACACGGCCGCACAGACCCATTCTATCCATCTAGGCCTAAAGCCTGTTTCTGTTGATTTGAGGGCACTAGAATTTGGGCGTACTAGTCGTAAATAACCCACAGTGCGTAAAACGCCTTTTACGACCAAAACCCCAAAAGGGTTAAAAGGGAATAATGTCCGTGGGGTTTAGTTTATTTCATCCCCAAAAATACATTTCCCACAAGCACTTCCAATATTATACTTACAAAATTGTACGATTTCCAGGGTGTTCGTTACTCGGGGTCCACTGTAGTACCATATGGTACAATGTATCATGGTGAATTTTCCATATGGTACAATGTATTTTAAATTTGCAATGTACCTTGGTACAATGTATCTTTGGTGCAATGCCATATGGTATAATGGAACCATATGGTACAATGTATCATATGGTGCAATGTACCTTTGGACAAGGGAAACCCCAAAAATTTTCAATGGAACCATATGGTACAATGGAACCATATGGTACAATGGAACCATATGGTACAAATGTATCATATGGTGAATGAACCATTGGGTACCCTGTCCAATACAAGGTTTTGGGTCGGGGTTTCATAGGGAAAAAGATACGGGGATCCCAATGGAAATAAGTCACCCTGATTTTTGGGTTATTCTAGGATTTTTCCCACATATGCTGTTGCATTGGGCTGGTGCAATGTGCTGCATGCCGTGGCACCATATGGTACATTGTACCCTTGGTACTATATGTCCGTTGTATTCAACACAACCGCACTAATATTTTCATCATTTTTTGTTTACAAAAATTGTTTTCAATAAAAATATGGAGGGAAAAGTTGTATATTAGTAATGTTCTATTATATATTTACAAATGTACAGTGACTGGACATGTTGCTAGGGTGGATGATGAAGCTTTGTGTTGGAAACTGCTGCGTCAGTGTGCCTTAGGGGCCACACTCCCCTGCTCGTCAGTGTCCCCTTAGGGGCCACCTCACTGCTCGTCAGTGTGCCTTGGGAGCCACACTCCTGCTGCGTCAGTGTGCCTTGAGCCACACTCACTGCTCCCGTCTGAGCTAGTGCCTCCCCTTCCCCCCAACATCACTAGTCAGTAGTGTTACTGGGAAATTTGTAACACTACTGACAATGGCCTGGGGGTATCATATGGTACAGGGTACCATATTAAAATTTTTCAGGGATCCCTATAGAAATCCCCCAAAATCACCCCGACTTTTTGGGGTTTTCCTAAAAGCTTTCCACATACAAAATGTGCCCATGTATGATAATCTATGTACGTAACTGTATTTGTGTATACCTGGGAAAAACTTACTCAAACGCATGTGGGGTGTAAGTAAGTTTTATTCAGGTATACACAAATCAGTTACATGATTATCATCATGACATAGTTTTGAAACCTAGGATAACCCAAAAAATCACTTATTTAATGGGTCCCTGGGCCATGTCCATATACGGGAAACCCTTCTATGGTGGCAAACCCCCCCCGGGGGTTGTTTCCCAAAATTGTCAATTTACATACCAAGAGATGCATATTTGGGATATAAAAACCCCTTTCATGCCTCGGGTATTTTTCCATCTGTTCCGATTCACTTTTTGTATTTTTTCCCCCAATTGTGGCAACTCTACTCATTTCCATCTTGAGCTCTATGGCCAGCCTATGCGGCAGAGAATTTTCCCTGAGTAAATGTTTTGGGATTTAAAACAAGTTTATGAACAGGAATTTCATCAGCAAGCAAGGAAAAATGTGCTGACTTCAGGAACAAGGGCCGTTTCATTTTCCCCGGCCCTTTAAATGAATGGTCAAGGAAAATGCTTTTTTTTCCCCAAAAAACCATCCATAAAGAAAACCCTTTGCTTTTACGATGGTCAGCACCGCTGATGTGGGGTATTTGTTAACTGGAAGTTTTTATTCCTGAAGTCTGTTTTATTTCCAAAAGAACTCGCATTAAAAGATTCTCCTGCCCCTTTGAAAATTTCACCAGTGTCTGTGGTTCGACCCCTGGCAGGGGTGGAAATGTTGAGCACCTTTTCACCTAGCAGTAAATAGGTTTTTGGGTTGTTAGTAAACGGTGAGTTGCATCCTGGGTACAAGATTAACCCTTTCAGGGTCTGTGTCATATACTACTATAAATTCCAGCAGCTTCAAATTTAGTGAAAGGGGGGCTGGTATGCCTATGAAGAATGGGTCTGTTTGGTCAATTTTTATAAAAAAATAGGCACCTGCATTGCAATGTGGACCACCATTTTATCCCTCTTGTTTACCATGCTCAGTGGTGGGAAAACCTCATTCCCAGGTGAACGGATATCTTCTTTTCCCCGGATAATTCAAACAATGAGGAATAAGGAAATGATGATGAATTCATTTTTTCAACATTTACTGATGAAAATGCTCAGGATGCGGGAAAATTTAAAAAAACCCTGAGATTCTCAACCACCAATTGGGCTGTCCGTTTGGAAATGCCCAGCTTTAAACACCGTCAGTATGTAAGAAAGTTTATTTAGGTGCAGGTACACATAATCAGTTATACAAAGTGTAAATTACCTATGTAACCCAAAAAAGTCAGAAAAGCGACTTTTTTGGGGTTTTCTAGGTAATTTACACAATGTATGATAATTGTATTTTTTGTACCTGTATAAAAAACAGGTGATTAAAATGCATGTGTTAAATGGACCACCTAGTGGATGGTTGAGGGTTTAGGGTTTCCCAAAAAAATTTTTGGCATTCTGGATACTTTTACTAAATGTTCAAAACCACAGAACCATAAATTTTTTTTTGAAAAGTAGCTGTAAGAAAAAAAAACATGTTTTGTGTTCCTTAGTCAAGATTATTATTGTTTTAGTGGAAATATGTCTTATTTTCAGTTTGATGATTTTCAAATCTTCAACAATTTTTTAACTGCATTTAAAATTTCTTCCCGCAATGTAAGTATTTTTGTGCATAGTAGTACGAGCAGAGCAGTTTGTGACATAGGGGATACCTTTCATGATTTGCATTGCAATCAAAAAACCATCTACTGTAGTATTCTTAACCGTTTCAGAAATAAAAAAAGGCACAATACTGTGATTGGAAAAACAAAATCCCCCAACATAAAAGGGGGTTCCCCAATGAATTTCGGTCCAACTTGTGACTTTGTAAATGGTTCAAGTGGGACGGGAAATGTCATTTTTCCTCTCTTCATGTCGGGGTTATTTTTTAACCCCTTTTCAGGATCGGGCCCCCGCCCGGGGTTGGGAAAATTTAAAAAAAAAAAATCTTATAAAATGGTAGAATCTTTTTCTGAAAGTAATAAAGAAAAAATTAAAAAATTTGATTTAAACTGATGAAATTAGGCTTTCGTAAATTTTCCCGTGTCAGCGATATTTAAAATTGGCAATTTTGTCCAATTTGAGTCCGTTTTTGGCCAATTCCATTGTTGGCTATTTTGCTTTCTTATGTCTTCCATTCTATCGATTAAAAGGTAAAAGAAACTGCCCATTCAACTATAAAAACCACCCAAAAAAAGTGATCAAAAATTTGGGAATTTGACCAATTTCACACAATACCAAGAAATGCCAGTTTCAAAATTTTTTTTTTTTTTATTAACACATCACCCGTTTCCCCACCAAGGCAGGGGGGGGAAAAAAAAAATTTCATCATCTTCACTCCATCCTGTCTTGCCAGAGGGTGCTTTACACTACGGTTATAAAACTGAAAACTTTAAACCCCCTCCTTCAGAGGCAGACACTGTACTTCCCATCCCGGACTCAAGTCCGGCCTCCCGGTTTCCCTGAATCCCTTCATAAATGTTACTTTGCCCCCACACTCCAACAGCACGTCAAGTATTAAAAACCATTTGTCTCCATTCACCCCTATCAAATATGATCACACATGCTTGCTGGAAGTCCAACCCCCTCGCACACAAAAACCTCCTTTTACCCCCCCCTCTAGCCTTTCCTGGGGCCGACCCTTCCCCCGCCTTCCCCCCACTACAGATTTATACACCCCGAAGTCATTCTTTCGTTCCATTCTCTCTACATGCCCGAACTACCTCAAAAACCCCCTCCTCAGCTCTCTGGATAATATTTTTGGTAATCCCGCACCTCCTCCAAATTTTCCCAAACTCCGAATTCTCTGCATTATTTTCAAAACCACATTGACCTCAGACATGACATCTCCACTGCCCCCAGCATTCTCCTCATTGCAACATTATCACCCATGCTTCACACCCATATAAAAGTGTTGGTATAACTATCTCATACATTCCCCTTTTCTTCCAAAGGACAAAGTTCTTTGTCTCCACAGACTCCGGGCTCCACTCACCCTTTTTTCCCCCATCAATTCCCATGATTCCCCCATCCTTCAAGCCCCTCTGGCATGTCCCCTCCCAAATATCTGAATACATTCACCTCCTCCATACAAAATAGGGTCCAGAATAAACATTTTCAGACATCCTAGCACTAAAATAACATTTCCTCTTTTATTAGTCATGTCTCCAGGGCCCCCCATATTATGCTTGCTTTGGGGGGAAATTTGGCAGTGTTTTGGGATCATAGGGGTCGGGTTATGGTCCCTCGTTTTAACCATGAACCCAGCCTGGCCGTTTCACCACTTCAGGTGGCCTGGGAAATGGTAAGAAATCATATTTATCACCAGCAATCTACGAAGAAATTGTTCTGCTGATGGCGAAATATGTTAGGAATTATATTGTGACAGAGCAAAAAATGCAAAAATACTTCTCAGTTTTTTTTTATTCAACACCAGACCTGGCTCATGTTGACCAGCTAAAAAATTGTGCCACATGTCGTTTTTTGGAAAAAAGGTGAAAGATTTTAAATTTCCCCGCAGACTGGCCCCACAAGGCTGAAGTGCTGTCTGAAATCCTAAATTTTTAGAAGGGAAAAAGGTATTTAAATTTTTAAGACTGCAGAGGGCAGTCCCTACGACAATGCCAGTAATATGTCCGGTTGCTACAAAGGAACTTAAAAATAAGAATCAGCAGCAGTTTTTATTCCCTGTGTCTCCTCACTGAATCTTTTAGGAAAGGGGATGACTCTTGTTGTGTGGAAGCTATTAGTTATTTTTGCTTTATACAGAGCTTATACACCTTTTTTTTGTGTCAACACGCTGATGGGCAAAAACTAATGAAAGTCTTTGGGAAGGGGGAAAAAAAGCACTAACCCTTTAAGTCTCTTTCAGGGCCCTTATCAGCAAAAAAATGATGC